>BHFT01035441.1:0-14852 GCA_004320025.1 Laticauda laticaudata
ATAGATAGATAGATAGATAGATAGATAGATAGATAGATAGATAGATAGATAGATAGATAGATAGATAGATACTTTTTAAATTAATTTTCTAAATACATTTCTTAGTGCTTAGTGAACATCATGTTGTCTGGATATTTAATTTTGCTTAACAATACAAATTTACAGGAGGGACGTGGTGGCTCTGTGGCGAAGATGCTGAACTTGTCAATCAGAAACGGTCGGCTGTTCAGCGGTTCAAATCCCTTGCACCATTTAACAGAGTGAGCTCCTGTTACTTGTCCCAGTTTGAAAACACAAAAAATGCAAGTAGAAAAATAGAGATCACTTTGGAAAGTAACAGTGTTCCATGCACCTTCAGCATTTAGTCATGCCAACCACATGACCACAGAGACATCTTCCGACAGTGCTGGCTCTTCGGTTTTGTAACGGAGATGAACACCACCCCCTAGAGCTGGAAATGACTAGCATGTATGTGCAAGGGGAACCTTTACTTTTATAGATTTACATTTTTAATCTTCACCCCTTTTTTTCTAACCACTGGTAAAATAAATTCCATGTTTGATAATATTCTATATCTTCTTTCTGTTTAATTTTCAATGTCAGTCTATCCATTTCTGCGCAATCTAGTATCTTCCTGACTAACTCTTCATCTCGCGGCATATATCTTCATTTTTCCAGTATTGTGCAAATATAGGAGGAGGTATATTTTGGGAAGGCATCTTTATGTGCACTTTACAAGAGAAGAAGTTTCAGAATCTATGAGATGTTTTGCCCATACCTGCTACAAGTGACATTAGCTTCCCAAAATTTTCGGTCAAGGTATCTTCCAGGCTTGTGATTTGAAATTCTTTCAACTATTTAGGGTTTAGCATGGCAAAACTATGGTGAAAACTTTGAGATTTCAAAATCTACTTTTAACCACTGTGCTGGAGCTTCTTTTCCATCTCTTCAATCACAGTAGACACTTCTGCTTTTCTCTGAATAGCCTAGCACTACTTTATGATTTAGATATTTGTCAAGATTTTTTATAGTACTCTGAAGCTTTTTCATTTGCTCCCTTCAATTCTTCATTTTCCCCTCAATACAGTGATTGACCTTGGGTGTGACACTGACAGAAATCTTTTGCCTGGTGCTGATTTTTGCCACCTCAGTTGCTTTATGTCCCATGCTGTTCATTTCTGATAATGATATTGCACAATTGCACTCTCTGACCTGTAACTGACCAGCTAATTGGCAAATTGCTGGGAAACATGGAGTTGGGTGGTACTTCTTATGATAGATCACATAGTTAGGTTCTCAGGATCACATAGCCACCCATTCTAAGAATGCAATTGTATATACCTCAGCATGCACATAGAATCCAGGAAATAAGACATTAGCAGGCCTGATACCAAAAAAGAGAGAGAAAATTTTCAGTTTATAATTCCTTAAACAGACCAAAAGGTAGAAATAAAGATCACATTTTGCAAATCTAGTTAATGCAGATTAAGCATAATGGTTCATTAACAGTATGGCTCTGGCAAGTCTTTATTGAAATGAGCTTCAAAGTTATCCTCCATGCTGCTGTGTAATAGTACATAGAGTACACAGGGGATAGGAGAAAAAAAAAAGCAAATTAGCATCCATTCAGGGATGAGAAATAGTGCTGATGTTGTGGGAGAGAAGTCATTTCAAACACTGAAAGAGAGGAAACTGCATTTGTAGTACAGGTAAGAAGAGAAATGAGTCCCTTTGTGTTTTAATGCAATCTTACATAACTCATATTTTCAAACCAAGATATAATCCAAACAAACTTTAAAGTTTCCACATTTTCAAATATTGTAAAACCATCTCCCAATTAAGAAATAAATGGAAGATGGGAAATTTCAATCTTGGGAAGCTTCCCAACAGGTAACAGACAGACTACCTATGCGGTGATTCATAAATGGCTTGCTTTGTTGAAAACCTGGCTGTAAAAAAAAGATTAGGATTTTGTATCAAATTGCTCTTTACTATTTAATTATTGATGGAATTTACATTCTGCTTTTCTGACATAAAATGGCATATAATACAAGCTTCAATCTAAAATAAAGGGGATAAATTACACACATGTATGTATGTATGTATGTGTGTGTGTGTGTGTGTGTGTATGTATGTAGAGAGAGACAGAGACAGAGACAGACAGAAAGACAGGCAGAGATAGAGACAGAGACAGAGGGAGGGAGAATTTTCTGCAGGAGCAAAGATTAAGGGTATGATATAATTTTTGGGTCGCATGGAACTCTTCACAAAACAATTAAGGAAATTTACATACATGGATAAATTTAAATTTGGGGAATAACTGCCTCTTGATATAAAGTGAAAATTTTCATTATTTAGTGCCAGAATTAATGACTTCATAACAATGGCATTGCAATGAAACCTACAGAAGATGGCAAGATTACTTTATGTCATGGGGAATGAAGATGCCAATTATTCTGGGGAATTTGCTTAGTAGTACTGTGCTGTGGTTCACTGCCATATGCCATAAAATAATTTGAAATAGTGTTAGTCTTTAATGTACTCTTTATGGAGTATGGAATGCCATGTTCCCATAGACTCTTTTTTTATAGAAAATGGGGCTTTAGAAGCTTTCTTGGAAGGAATTTGCCCGTTGGCTATCTTTTCCATTCCACTCATCCAATATACTTCCATCTTTTTATCCAGGGATTTGTTTACATCCTGCCTGCTAGCCTTCCTTCCATAGCTATACATTGCCATTGGTTTTGCCTCCTGTCCTGAACCCAATCCAATCCAATCCAATCCAATCTATTCTCTTGTTTGAAAACTACATTAAACATAAACAGAGGTTACCATTCTGATGCCCAATACCAATGAAATACTAGATGCATCCTAAAAGCAGTTGTTTTCAATAAGACCTTTCTTCCTTCTGCTTTTTTTCAGATTGCCAAAATCTTTTCAATCAGAACTTACCGCAAAAGCTGGAGGCAATTAAAACTAGAGAGAATATTTTGAAAATGCTGCTCTGTGCTGTGTATTTTGAAAGTTAGATATGGCAGACTCAATTAGTACCACATTAGTAATAAATGAGCGCATTTGGCAAAGAAGGAAAAATATCAATAATCCACTCACAGCCACTCCATAACTCAGCACCATGTTTTCACCTCACATAGGCACCTTAATTAGAAGTTTGCCCATGTGCCTGCTTTACTCATTAGCTGCCTCTTTACTGAAAAGGAATAATGAGCTGAGCTGCCTAATCTGACATTAACAAATTGCCACCATTTGGGGAGGCATTTCAATGTAAAATGGTGATGTTCATTATCAAAATTATGTTTGAAGAGCAGGTCTCATTTGAACTCAGTTTGTGAGAGTTTCATTCTGGGAAGGGCTCCAGACCAGGAATGGAGGAACAGAGGAAAAGGAAAAAAAGAAACCAAGATAAACTGGTTGATGTTCCTCAAAATTTATCCCCCTCGCAGGAGGGCGGAGCTGGCATTGCGGTACAATAAAATAATGGTTAGAAAATCAATTTAGGACAGGTTGAAATTCCATTCACCTAAGAAGCTTGCTGAATGGTTTTAATTATCCCATTATATTCTATCTTTGGGTGGCATGGTGGTTTAGCAGTTAAGATGGTGGGCTTATCAGCTGGAAAGATGATTAGCTTTCCCAGGTTTGAGACCCAAGCACCATGCAACAGGGTGAGCTCCCATCCTAACGCCCAGCTCCTCCCAACCTAGCAGTTCAAAATCATGCAAATAAAAGTACATAAATAGGTACCTCTTCGGTGGGAAGGTAATGGTACTCTATGATTTCACTATGGCCATGTAATCATGGAAATGTCTTTGGATCATGCTGGCTCAATGGCCTTGAAATGGAAAGACTCTGCCCTTGGACATCCAGATGGAACTACTCAGACTTTGACTAGGCTTATGGTATAATAGAATAATTGATGCCCCCAGTAAAGCAGCATTTTTTCCATTCTATTATAGGATTGGATAAAATGTGAGTAGTAACTATGGTAGTTCTTCTTACTGTCTGTGAAATATCAACAGTTTGTACCACTTTGAGTCCCTTGAAAGGATGCAAATAAAATGATGAATTCCAGCCTGACTTACATATCAGATTTCTTGAGTTAAAATTTGTGAAGAGCTGACAATATGCTGTGATGAGAAAGCCCATAGACCAAGGGTCTTCAAACTTGGCAAGTTTAAGACTTATGGACTTAACTCCCAGAATTCCTGAGGTAACATGACTGGAGGAGGAATTCTGAGAATTGAAGCCCACAAGTCTTAAAGCTGTCAAGTTTGAAGATCCCTACCATGGACTCAGACCAAATCGAATAAATTTCTCTGAGGTTGATCAAAATTTTTATCCAAATTGTTTTTGGTGCTGATATAGCAACCAATGAAAGCAAACCCCATTTTATAAACTCTGTGAAATCAGATTGTCTCTTGCATTTTAAAATTACAACAATATTTACTAATCTGACATTGTGCATACTTGCTCAGCAGTAATTCTACTATTGTAAGTGGGATTAATGACGTATAAGACACAGAGGTAGTTGCGGTAAGAAGAGAGTAACTAGTTTCATACCCTGAAACTATTTTTTGAAAATGACTATTTGCTTTGCTTTGCAGTTGTATCAATCTCCCCCCCCCCCAAATCCCAATGCATCCTAGGCAGATATTGCAAATTGGATTTATGTATAATATTAATAAAACATTATGCTATGATTCAGCAGCTGAAAGAAACTCATATAGATAACATGTACAAAAGAATGTTCAGTTATGCATCTTCTTCATTAAGAATGAATCACAAATTTCCAGCCTGTGAGATGCTTTTTTATTATTAACAAATCTTAGATGTCACAGATGATTTTTTTATTAATTAAAGTGTTTATGAATAAGTTTAACCATACCAGCACTGTGCTTCTATGTCTGTGTTCATTTGTATGGCCCATTAATCCTGAAGACATTATTTCCTCTTACCGTTTCAAATGTCTCCTGGCATTTAAACAGATGTAAAGAAAAATGAGTGCCATGTGAATACACCAAGAAAAGACTTGACAAAACAAACAAATCGTAGAAATGGTTCAAAGTTAAATATCTCACTGATAGAAAATCAACCATCAGACTGAGTAAAAGAAATGCCAAACAATTATTCAAAAAGTACATCTTTTGCCATGAAATACTCTACACACATACATGTTTGTGTATGGATGTGGTTCATTTGGTACTGAAATATCTTTGAAGTTGATAAACGCCACATCCCTATCCTTCCAGTTTGGCTGTAAAATGACTGCTGTCTTAATTATAATAATTAAGCCTCCTGCTATATACAGGTAGTCCTCAACATGCCATCAGTCATTTAAGGATCATTCAGAGTGATGCTGGCCTTGGAAAAAAAGTGTTTTATGGCCCATAAAACAATTCTGGTTGTCATAAAAGATTGCACTGCCCTCCTCTCAGTCAAATGACCACAATTTCAGCTACTGGGCACTTTGATCACATATAGGGCAGGTTGTAGCAACCTGCAATCGTGGAACTGCAATTTACAGCTTTTTTTTTTTTTTTTTGCTGATTTCTGACATTTTTTGCCAGTTTCTGGCAAAATACNCTTTTTTTTTTTTTTTTTGCTGATTTCTGACATTTTTTGCCAGTTTCTGGCAAAATACAGGCAGTCCTTGACTAATGAAGAGCCGTGGTGGCACAGTGGTTAGAATGTAGTACTGCAGGTTACTTCTGCTGATTGCCAGCTGACTGCAATTTGGCAGTTCGAGTCTCACTAGTTCAAGGTTGATTCATCCTTTCATCCTTTCAAAGTCTGTAAAATGAGGAGCCAGACTGTGTTGGGGGCAATATGCAGACTCTGTAAGCCACTTTGAGTGGTTGTAAAGCTCTGTGAATCGGTATATAAACCTAAGTGCTATTGCTACAACAGTTCATTTAGTGAGCAAAGTTACAACCACACTGAAAAAAGTGACCTATGACCATTTTTCACACTTACAACTGTTGCAGCATCCCCTGTGGTCACCTGATCCAAATTCAGACACTGACCCATATTTATGACAATTGCAGATCCTGGAGTCATGTGATCACCTTTGCAGCCATCTGGCAAGCACAGTCAATGGGGGATTCAGATTTACTTAACAACTGTGTCACTAACTGAACAACTGCAATGATTCACTTAACAATTGTGTCAAGAAAGGTCATAAAATGGGGCAAAACTCACTTAACTTAGCACTTTTACTTAGCAACATAAATTTTGGGCTCAATTGTCATCGTAACACAAGAATTACCTGTACCTCTATTTGGATTCAGACTTATGATTTACTTAATGACCACTGTAAAAACATTCATAACATCAAGTCAGGTCATGTTGGAGCCTCACATTATGACCATCATAACCTAGGTTTCAAATTCTAGTCCCAGTTGTGCTTGTAAGTTAAGGACTACCTGTATTAGCCATATCAGTAGAGCTATAATTGATTCCGTCATCTGAAAAATAATGCTTATTGAATCACTCCAAATCATAAATTTTCTATGTAAGAATATTGCCAGTTTAACATTCAGTCTCTCATTATGTTTGCAATATATGAGCAGTTGATTTAATTCATTTTAATGATGTTATTACCACTAACCTTGCGATAGGAATGGTTTCAGAACCTTTAGAATAGGGTGGGTAACTATGGCCCTTTTATGATCTGTGGACTTCAACTCCCAGAATTCTTGATCTAGCTTGCAAGTTCAAGCTCTCTGCAAGAATCTAAACTATTAATGGTCAAATCAAATTGGCAGCAGATAAGGGTCAGTGGAATTCAAGGTGTGTTGGACATAGAGCTCTTGTGTGTGCGTAGGGACTCAAGACCAATGACACATTTTATCCCCTCCTTTGGGCTTATTCTGCTCAACTCTTACAACCTCCTTGTACCACTGCCCCTGGTTGTTGCTATCAGAATGGTGCTTCCACCATATTAATTGAGTCTGCATTTGGATTGGGAAAGTTCTTCTTCCACATGAATCTCTTGTGTGAGGTTAGGGGCCAGGCTGGCTTGACAGTTTTGAGAGTTACAAGTTTAGCACCTTGTGGTTGATTAATTGGGACAAGATGAGCTTCAGATATTGTACACCTTTTCAAAAACAGCTACTGTGTTTGTTGTCAGTTTTGACTGCACATCTTGTGACTCTCTTAGGAATCAACCTAATAAGATGATCTGTTGCCATTCTTAGCTGATGTTAAGACATTGTGTTTATATTTTAATGTAGTAAACCCAGCTTGGTACGCATTTATGTATGATTTAATATTTGTGTTGAAATAAGTGCATATTCCACAGCCTTCCGTTGCATGACCAGCTGTTTAAAAGAAGTATACAAATCCTTTAATTCCCCACCATCTAGTCAGAGCTGAAGAAGCTTCTTGGATGAGAATTGAAACATCTTCAAAGAAAAACCAGAAAGTCCAGTTGCCTCTTGAAAAAGCATCTACCCAACCTGAATGACTGAGAATCTCCATAGACACAGAAGGACAAGACATTGCCATGTTAAGTTGGCATAGCTGCAGATTGAACACTTTTTAAAAGTAATCTACACTTCCGTCAGGGGAAGGAAAAATCTAACAATCTCAGTCAAACAATGTCTATATTAGAACAATCATAATAGCAAATTGGATTTACATAAGCTGGGTTTGCCGGGAATTGTGATACTAACAGATTTAAAAGGCTTCATGTTAGTCTGGCTGATTTAGATAATTCTACATTTTTTTAGGATTCTTGTCGAAAATACAAGGGATTATATCAAATAACAGTAGTAAACATTGTTCTGAGCAGGGCTTAGAAGGATGATTAGCTTTCCTATTCGTCTTTGATATGCTCTTTTTATGGAGGAAAATATTTTTTAAAAAAATGTTTAAAACAGCTGCTTCTCCGAATAGATGTATTTTATTGAACTATTATTTTATGCAGCTTGAACTCAGTCTTCAAAAGAGGGAATATCACAGTTTCTACCATCCTGGGACACTGTTAAAAATGATTAAGCTTCAACTAAGAGGTACTGTTGAAGCTTCTCACCATTTTATTGGTGTGTTGCTGTTCAAGAGGCATTCGGGTTTTTCCCAGAATGGAATTCAGGACTGATTAGCTTTTATTCTGAAATCTGGATGCTTTTCACCAGAGAGAAGTATTACTCTTGAAGCAATGCACTGACAAATGAAATGAAATTGTCCAAGTACATAGTATATCTGTGGTATTCCTTTATATATTGTCTTCCTGACTATAATAAGTCTAAAAAAAGGTCTCACAAAATGACCTTAAAATTGTTTCTAAACTAGCAATACAATATTATTTCTAACTTGTTCAAATCAGGTACTGAGATTTCTCAAATCTGGTTGTTTCATTTACTGCTACTTATCCCTGCATATGATGATTCTAGTTCACTGTATGCATGCAGCTAAATTGAGAAACTGGTCCATTCACTCTTTACACTGAACTGTTTAACCAGTGAGGAATTTTTTTTGCTCTCTCAAGAACTATTACCTTTTAATATTTAATTACAAGTCATATCTACTTTCTGAATGGTTGAATGAATAAGGTAGAGAGATTCAGTCACAAATCTCCAATATGTATCATCTAATAGAGTCCCATATTATCTCTGACTGAGATAATATGCAATTAGTCTAAAATAATTAAATCTCACTGGAACCAACAAAGTATTAATCACGATTAATTCATGGTATTTCAGTCCAAAGTAACTTTTTTGCTGGGACAAGATCAGAATCCTAGATAATCTGTGGGACAATTTTCTACCCAAATTGTCCCTCCATGCCATTTTTTGCTCTGTTAACTGAACGTCCTTCCTATCTGCTCCTTGAGGCTGGAGAGAAAGGAGGCAGGCAAAGGATAGGAAGGCCTTTCATTTAGTCTTTAGGAGAGGTGGAAAATTGGCATTTTGCCATCCCCCTGTTCTTCCCATTATCTTGCTGTGTTTGCTTTGGCTGCAAAGCAAAAATAAAATAAAATAAAATAATGCCTGACCACATAAGCAAAATGGCAAGACTGCTCCTTAGATTCCTCCTAATAAGCAAGGCTCTATGGCAAGGCTCTATGGCAAAAAAACATCTTTGCATTGTTTCCTCTGAAGCAGCTTCTAGGCCTGGTAGCTAACTAGCTCTGCATACAAAGACATCCAGGTCAGAACATGGCTCTAATTCCAGATCAGCCCAGCCCTTGTATGCGGGAAAAATCTTAAGAAACCTTAAACTTTGTTAATTGTTTCATTTATCACTTCTAACACTGCTTATTAAGGGTGATCTATTTTTGAAGACGAAATATCTTTTGTTGTAGGTTGAATAATAATTTGATACCAGTTTGATGCAGAGATGGAAAACCTCTGGTTGCATCATGACTTCCAGCCACCTCCCCTTTGACAGTTTTAGCTAGGAGTGCTGATGGGGAGGGGAATAATTTAGCAATTACTAAAAGATCTCTTAGAATGACCCCTAGGAACTATAAACCTGAACTATTCACTTCAGGTAACCACATGTAGTTATGCAGTTGCATCAATTAATCAATTAATGGCTGTAATTGGAAGCAAAGTTGAAATGATGTTCCTTAATCCTATGCCTCCCAGATATGGTGCATCAATTTCCATAATTCCCCAGCCAGCATGGTTATTTGTCTTATGGAAGAAAATGTGGCAAGCTGTGATTTGTGTTAAGAAGAGTTTTAATATAAGACAAAATATTTGGGATTGGGGTGGGGTGTAAAAAACAGCACAAATCTAAGATTGAATTCCTACATATAGCATCCTTCGTTGCTTGTCCTGAGATGATTAAACCTTGCGATGTGCATCTCTCAGCAAAAGGTTCTTAAGATTCGTTTTCTTCCTTTCAGAGCTTTTTACAATTTCTGTTCCATAGGAGCTCAGCACAGCTTTAGTCTAAAATGCTCCGAGCCAGGTTTTTCATCTTTAAAAAAGGGCGCTTCAGTGCCAAAGAACATAGGTATTGGCATCCTTGCTCTGGGAGAATGCCAGCGCTATGCAAATGGACCCACAAGGCTGTTCAGACATGCATAATGCTTGTTTGTTGTTCCTACTAGGATCAGTGACCAAATGGATATAACAGATACGTTCATATTTGTGTGGAATGATACAATCTAATTACAATGCTGAGATGGATCCAGTGTAAACTCTGCCTCTATCTGGCTGTGCTATATATTCTTTACTGATGTTTGTTTTTAATATTCCAAAACGTCTTCCATGAACAGCACAGGATCCAATCTACAGGAGCATTTCAACTGTCAGAACTGAGGGGGTGAGGGAGCATGTTCTTTGTCAAACTTTTCTTTCTGATAATCCCCTTATGTTCCCTGAAAATCTGTTCTGGAAACTTTTGGGGACATCCAGGAGAGGATATGGATGAAGAACATGAGTCTGCATTCAAAGAGGAAATTGAAAACATTCTCTCTCCATTCCACAGCCAAGACCATATGAAGAGGACACTGCTGCTTGGTGTACTGAGATTCTGGATTCAGGACTATTGGATTTATTCAATATTTTATTATAGCTTTCCCTCATCTCCTATTATTCAGTGTTTTATTTCACTCATTGCCTAATATGATCCAAATCCATCATCCATGCAACATTCTTGCTGCTGAACATTGGAGAGTAGAAATCAATCAGCTTTCAAAAAAGTAGATGTTCTTATTCCACTAAGCTTCTTAATTAAGTCTCATTTTCAGACGATTTCAGAGTTTCATGGGTAACCGATTGAACTCTGCACAGAGGTCACTGAATTTTGGGCTTTTTCCCTCTCCTTCTGTTCAGTCGTGTTGGATTCTCAGCAACTGTCTAGACAAATCCCTGCAGTTTTCTTTGCAAGGTTTTTCAGAAGTGGTTTATCCTTGCCTCCTTTTCTAGGGCTGAGAAAGAGGGGAACTGGCCCAAGGTCACTCAGCTGATTTTGTGGTTAAGGCAGGACTAGAACTCCCAGTTTTTAGCCTGATGCCTTAATCACAATATACCAAGCGACTAGCTCTCTAGATTAGACTCTTGATCTCATCCAGTTCAAAACAATATAGAGTTAAAGGAGACTGCAAAATAATACACATATTCTTTGTGTCCTGATAGTGTTTTATTAGGGAAGGAAAAGGAAGCTTTTTATGGGCCAAACCATGCCAGTTGTTATATATAGCTGCATCTAGTAGGCATTGTGAGTCCCTGTCTGCACTCCAGACAGATTGCTTGCCAGACATCCAATCAACATCTTCATGCGGAAGAGATGTCCTCTGTGTCAAATAGTGGTTGCCTGGGCCACTTCTGCACTGTAAGAAGCAAGTGGATCAGATAAATGATTGAAAATCTCTGTAGAGTCATGAGCACATTTTCCTCCTTTTCTGCCAAAGTCTGAAACAACTGCAAGCATTTTGATACTCCCCACCGAGCTAAAGGACACCATGAAAAAGAGAAGAAGAAAAAAGCCAGTTAAAAAGAGTCTTAAATCCAACTGGCTCCATGTCAAAAGACACTCTCAAATGGAAACTTGTTCTTTTCCATCTCAAGACTTCAACAAAAATTAAAACAAACCTTTTTGGCAAAGGCCTTGTCCGGATTTGGGAGAAGAATGTTATCCGCCTAGAGCAGGGGGTGTTAAACTTGCAATGTCATGTTTTGTCATGTGACATCTTGCATCTCCCCCTCTTCGCTAAACTTGGGTTGGGTGTGGTGAGCGCATGACATTTTTGGCCTATGGGCCATGAGTTTGACCCAGAGTCTCTTCTCAGAATGAGATGGTTGGCATATAAATGTAATAAATACATAAATAAACCCTACTGCTTACAAACCATCAATTGATTCTGCCTCCTGGAGAAAAGCTAGGAAGGCACTGGGCTCACTGTTGCCTGAAAGTGTCACAGGGGAAGTTTTAAATAAAGATTATTTTTCCCTTTGATGTAAATATGGCCAACCTGTATTGTATCTCTTGCAGATGCCCTGGGAAGATGCTGCAGTCTCTGTGCCCTGGAAGTGAGGCTAGGAAAATGTTCAGGTAGGATATTGGGGAAAGTAGTAATTGCTTTTTAAGTGCTATGAGATATTTTTTATTCTTTTAAAAGATTTTTTAAATCCCATTTTTATTATGTTTTTTTAATAACTCAGTCAGTGAACATACCTGATGTTCTTTCCTCATCCTGTTTTCCTCACAACAACCTTGTGAGGTGAATTTGGGTGAGAGTGAGTGTCCCTAAGACACCCACCTTCAGGGCTAAGGTGGATCTAGAACTCAAACCTCCTGCTTTCTATCCAGGTGCTTGACTAGAGCATTCCTTCCTTCCTTCCCATGCTATAGGGAGTAAGATATCAAATGTATTCGTGGATTACTATGATAACAGAGCAATGGATCAAAGATTTTTGTACCTTCACTGTTCCTTCAGGAAGAAGGTGAGGCTCATGTTAAGTTGAAAATGTTGATTAACAAATACAAATGTCTTTTTCAGGGATTACTGGACTAAATGTAAATTTGGGTCTCAAATATTTGAGGGGTTTTTTTTTGCAAGTAAAAAACATATCTTATTTTTATTTCATATTTTCATTCCACTCTGTCTACATTTTGAAATAGTTCCAGGTGCTTCAGCAATCTTCCTTTTACAGTTTAAGGACAAATCTTTTAAAAATAAATCTCAAAGCAGGTAGAATCAGTTAATTTGCTCTTAAATCCAAGTGTAAAATGAAAACATGTCCTCTTAAATCCCAGATTTTCAGTTTGAATTGAATCATGGTTGATTCACCTAGCCTAGCCAAGCAGGGCTTTGAGAGAAGAATATTAATGACTTCCTAGTTTCCTAGGCAAAGGAATGGTTTTACTGCCTCTGTAGAGATAGCTGGGAAAACAATATGGTCATAGGGAAAGAGCCAAGAGGAAGGATTTGGATATTATTTTTCTTGTTAGATATGTTCCTTTCTAAATGCAAATATAGTGCATCTGCTAAAGCTTTTTGGGACAATGAAGGGGTCATCGTGGCCAGAAAGGGAGGCTGGAAAAGTGTCAAGATGGGTCTTTAAAATGCTGCAATGTATTAGTGTGTAAAAATATCTTTGGTTATACTGTACATGGGATAAATTGTAATAGTATACTACTGTTCGATTTACTTATATACCCACCCAATGGCTACTATAATACATACATTTATGTAGCTAGAGTAGGTGTTGCAGTTCTTTGGAGTAAATAGAATAACAGCTGGAAGGGATCTGTGACATCTTCTAGTCCAACCCTCTGTGCAGGTTGAAGGCCCTATACCTGTGATAGTGAACCTATGGCATGCATGGTTGTTGGGTGGGGTTCATGCATGGGGTGCATGTGGGCATGTGGGGGCTCAGGAGACAAGGCACATGCATGGGGGGCATGCATATTACATTTTGGGGGTACGTGTGTGCACTTTGGGCACTTGGTACTGTCTCAGTCTGCCTTCTGATGCTTTGGTAAATGGGTTGACCCCCTCTTCTTTAGGGCAGCCCCTCAAATATTGAAACACCGCTATCATGTCACTTCTATTTTCACTAGAGTAGATATATCCAATTCCTGCAATTCACATCCAGAACTCTTGGTTATAAGTAGTCAGAAACACCAATACAGTATATTTATTAGAAGGTCCCCAATCACCCCTGCGAAAGGAATCAGAACGTTCCCTTCATTTTTGCTGCTCTTCTTTATTTCAGGGATAAGTAAACAAATTTCCAAACAAAACAGCTTTGACATCACATTTAGTTTTCTAATGAAAGTGTCATTCACTCTAGTTATCATGGATAGGCTTTTTAAACATCCCAACTTGTTCTCATTTCTTGGAAGAACTAAACAATGCTATATGGTCCATAATTCTGCTACACGCTACAAATTAATAGGATTACTAGAAAGAGTTCACACAAGGTGAAGTCCTCAAAGTTTCAATGAAGTGACAACCAGAAAGAGGCTGTTATTGACATAGAGCCAGTTTGCTCTACTGGTTAAGGCAGGGATCCCTAGCCCCCAGTCCATGGACCGGCATGTCAGAAATTGGGCTGTGCATTGCGCAAACAAGCAAAACCTCATTTGTGGGATCCAGGTAACACACAAAACCATGCCCTTCTGGTCCACAGAAAAACTTCTCCATGGAACTGGTCCCTGGTGCACTGGGTGAAGGCATCAGGCTGGAAAACAGGAGACTGTGAGTTCCAGTCCCACCTGAGCCATGAAAGCCAACTGGGTGACTTTGGACCAGTCGTTCCCTCTCAGCCCAATTGACTTTACACTGTTGTTGTAGTGGGGAAAATAGGAATAGGGAAGGCATGTTGGATGTGTTTTCTGTCTTGAGTTATTTATAAAAATAATTGTCAGCTTCTGTTGGAATACAGTGAAACTTCCCAATAAACCAGTTTTATTCACAATTTGGTTGTGCCAGGCGCTGTATAGCAGCGACGATGAAGCCTGATAATAATAAAGATGGGATTTGAATAAATAAAAATAAAATGATGCCAGATGGTACACTAGTGGGTTGATGGGAGACCACGGCAAGGCTAGAATTGTCAGGCTGGACAAGTGTCTTTAGCTTCCTTCAGATAGGAATGGAACATTTGGGTAGTTGTAATTATTAACAACTTTACTGAAAAGGATGGCTGACAAAATGCCAAATGGAATTCTAAATTTTTTGTTCTTCTATATTGAACACACTGTTCCAATTCTCCATCATTAGTGAAGTTACTTTTGTTCCAGAGGGACTGAGAAAAATGTGAAGGTGAGAATGGGTGGAAAGCATGTGAACTTCTGCTTAAGGCTAGGTCACATCGGCCAACGGATGCAAAACGTATGTAAAAAGGACACAGCGGACGAGCAAATTTTCCATC
>BHFT01035443.1:0-12971 GCA_004320025.1 Laticauda laticaudata
ATAGATAGATAGATAGATAGATAGATAGATAGATAGATAGATAGATAGATAGATAGATAGATGAGACAAAGAGTGAGTGACCATACCAGACTAGAAACTAGGAGATAGTAAGTTCTAATTCTACCTTAGGCATAGATGCTAGCTGAGTGACTTTGGGCCAATTACCAAAATAAGATTAGTTCAAATCTAATATTTTCTTTCCTGATGGATTTTTTGCATAAAACAGAAAATAATGAACTTATAATTAATGGATCTGATGGTTGGATAGCATAGTTTATAGAAAGTGTCACAATGTAACTTAAAATAAAAAGCTAAATCTACAATTGAATTTATAACTTGTCAGGCACAAAAGACCAGGTCCATATCTGGAAGCCCAATCAAACTTATTTCTTTTTAAAAGGCCTATGCACAGAATCTTCTCAACCAGTGGTTAGCACCTGCTAGGAATTAGTTAAGGGTCCATGGAATTCAAGGGGAGATTGGAGTTGGCTCACTTGTGGCTATGTAGGGATTCTGGGCTGATTCCTCTTTTAATTCTGCCCCCAGGAGCTGCCACTCCTTTTCCTACATTGCTACTATACAGTCATGTCTTTTTTCTTTCTTTTCTAATTTTCTTCTACCTTTTTCTCTTTCTTTCTTTCTTTCTTTCTTTCTTTCTTTCTTTCTTTCTTTCTTTCTTTCTTTCTTTCTTTCTTTCTTTCTTTCTTTCTTTCTTTCTTTCCTTCTCATTCTATTTTATTTTGCCTGAATTTTTTCTCTCGTTTTTAAAACTTGCATTAAAGTTATATTTTTAAAAAGTCTTTTCTCTTATGTTAGCCATCTTGTGGGAGTGTCTCCACAATCTTCCCCCAAGTTCCTGATTGTTTCACTAACCTCTAAACTGTTTGGGACATTCTCAGGGGTGGGATTCAAATTTCTTAACAACTGGTTCTGTGGGCATGGCCTAATTTGTGGGTGTGGCTTTCTGGTCATGTGACCGGGTAGGCGTGGCTTGTATGTAAATATTGTAAATATATATGTAAAGATTGGATTTTTTATTTTAAAAAAGAGCAACTTTTACCCAAAATCAGGCAAAGCAGGCAGGCAGGTTGAGTTGCTTGAATCACAGTTTCACTCCCAGATCTACTTTTCTGCAATTTGCTGCCTGAGTCTGCACTGGAAAATAGAAGCTTCAATCCTAAGGAAGGTTCAGCTCTGCTCTCAGGCCACTTCTCCCTTCCCCAACCCCCTGAATACCACCCCTTACTGGGCCATAGGGAAGCCTCCTGGGTGGGGTGAGTGGGGAGGGGCCTACAGTGGTGTGATTTGCCAGTTCTCCAAACTGCACAGAATCGTAACAACGGTTCTATGGAACTGGTCTGAACTGGTAGAATCCCACCCCTGGACATTCCTGACCTAAACAATTACCTGGTTAATTCTTCATTCCATCGCTTGTGATTTTCTTTTGTCCTTGTGTGTTTGGCATCCCTTGAACAAAGGTGGCCGTGGTTTGTATAAATATGGATGATAATTCACAACCTTCCATTAAGTGCTGCATTTTCATTGCTGCAGAAATAGTTTCAGAAGCTGCAAAAGGAAAGGAAGAGGCTAATAATGTACAAAGAGTCCTTAAATGCCAGGATGCCTTCTTAAGCTGCCCAAGAATTCAGCTACATCATATACTATTAGCATGGGCCTCTGGGAATTGAGGTCAAAGGAAGGAAGCAGGTATATTAATTGCCAAGAAAATCTTGCTATCTGCAGCTTGCCCCATAAATCCACCCAGTCTAAAGATACTGACATTGCCATCAGGAAGTGAGAACTTGTGAAGATAAAAGCAAAAATACCATATCTTGGCAACAAAATGCAGGATGCTGCATATTAAACTCTGTGGGGGCAAGTTGTGGTGAATGCAGAATGCAACATAAGTTTTGACAAATAATAATTGGATCCAGCACAGGAGAAGGGGAAGGTCAGAGATGATGAAGGGGGACAAGAAACAATGGATGGAAACTAATCAGAGAGAGAAGCAACTTGGAATTCGGGAAAAACTTCTGAACAGTCAGGACAATTAACCAGTGGAACAGCTTGACACCAGAAGTTGTGGGTGCTTTATCACTGGAGGGTTTTAAGAGACTGGTCACTCACTTGTCTGAAATGGTATAGGGTCTCCTGCTTGAACAGAAGGTTGGACTAGAAGACCTCCAAGGTCGCTTTCCAGCTCTATTCTGATTGATTGATTGAAGAGGAAGAGCAGGAAGAAGAAGTGGAAGAGAGGAGAGAGCAGGAGGAAGGGGAGAGAGAAAAGGGGAAGCGGGGGAGAAATGGTAGAGATGGAGAAGGTGGAGGAAGAGAAGGAAGGGGATGGGTGGGGGAGGAGGAGAAATGAAAATAAGAGGAAGAGAAAGAGAAAGGGGAAGAGAAAAAGAAAGAGAAAAGGAGGAGAGGGAAAGGAAGAGAAGAATAGGTAAATATGGAGGAGGAGGGGATGGATGAGAAGTGAACCATCTTCAAAGAGAAACCAGAAAGTCCAGTTGCCTCCTAAAAAAGCACCTTTGGAACAACCAGGACCTGGAAGCTTCCAAGAAGCTTCTTCAGCTTTGACTGGATGATAGGAAATGGAAGGATTTATACTCCTTGCAGAGAGTTGGTCATTTGCATTGTTTTAGAGAATTATTGAGGTTTATCTGTGTCCTATTCTGTCAGAGCTGAAAAAGCTTCTTGGATAAGAAGTAAAATGTTTTCAAAAGAAAAAATAAGAAAAGTCCAGTTGCCTCCTGAAAAAGCACCTTTGGGATTTCCATCGAGAAGGCTTTTCCACTTGGCCCCACCAGATGAACTTCCTTAAGAGTGGGGGCTCAGTACATTCCAGAATAACAGAGGTCTTCCAATCCAACCCCCTGCTCAGGAAAGAAAACCTATACATTCCCTGCCTTCTCACTTTGGTAGATCAGTTAGACACAAAAAGAACATCCTTCAAATAACTTGTTCCCAGTGTCAGGGTTGCAAGTCAAACATCCATTGCAAAGAGAACTCCGAGGTAGGCAAATTCCTCAAAGAACAATTTTATTTGGATACACATATTGGCACAAGGCTGGAGAAAACCGACTCGAAGGGTTCCCGTGGTTTTCACTGAATGGAAAATAAATGTTTATCACTTTCCCAAAACAACTAGCCACATGGCTCAATCAGCATACAGTCCAGTTGCGAGGTAACCTCAGTCACCTCCTTCTGAACACCTGCGGGAATGTCCTTGGTTCCCAAGGAAAAGTATTTTGTTTTAGCGACAGCACTCCAGCTCCCTACTTCTCCCCTCTGTACCCCTCAGCTGCAGTATGTGTCAGCACTGAAGCTAAAAGCATACAATGGCCTCCGTTTGGCCAACTTCAAGGTTGATAACCAGGCTTTGAAGGGGTCAACCAGCACCAGATGTGGCATTCAACAGGTTCTGACCAATTCAGGATAACCAGTAGAGGAAATTTTGAGTAGTTTAGAGAACCGGCAAATACCACCTCTGACAGGCCCCATCCCCATCTATTCTCTGCCACCCAAGTCCCAACTGATTGGCTGGGCCTTCTTTGGTTGTCTTGCACAGGAGAATGGAGCTGGAAAGCAGGTTAGTGGGGTGGGGAGGGAATGGGGATTTTACAATATCCTTTCCCTGCCACGCCCACCAAGCCACACCCACAGAACTGGTAGTTAAAAAAGAACTGAATCCCATTTCTGACCAGCACCTTTAATTGGACTGGACAACACATTGGTAACCAATGTAGCTCCTGTAGAAGAGATGAGAGATGCCTGAATCTAGTCTCGCAAAATACTATGTGAACTACTGAATTTTCCACTCTGTTGCCACCTGTTGAGACTTACTCTCCTTGTTCTTGGCAATAGTGGTCCATTTCAGGCCAAAAATGAACGGAACTAATTATTCCTGAACAGCTATTTCTCAATTGAATTATTTTGTCCTCGTAGGGAAGTGGAAATGATGGAATTCAGTGAGATCGAGCTGTGCAATTTCATTCATTTTTTTCCTAAGATTAAAGTCAGTACCACTGTGGGAAATTTAGTTGGCCGTGTAATAATAATTGGGACTGGGGTTTCAAACCAAGGAGGCATCTACCTGCTGTCTTATTCCTGTTCTCTTGAAGTTTCCTCCCCTGCTCTCCCTTTTTGTGTTTGCTCTTTATGCTACTTTTATCTTTAATCAAAGTGCACCAGCAACAGACAATCCTTTGTAACTAAGGAGCTTTGCTCTCAAAGCACCACTGGTTGGGCTTTGATTTCAGAGGAGGGGAGATCACAGACAATCTTGTATCAGTTTTCAACATGAAGTAATTTTTTAAAAAGAGATCCATTGAAATGAAACACCTGCTCCGGTCAATATATGGCCCTTGAGAAGGAACTTTCAGAAAAGTCACCACTGAAATTTGCTGAGGGAAGGAATTTTTGGGGTTTGGGGGGGATGTGTCCATCAAATGATTGCAGTCATTGATACATTTGTGATGTGTAATTAATTTCCAATGCATGACAGACTTCATCATAGTTTCCAACTGTGAAATTGTGAGCATCCTAGCTCAAGCTTCGTCCAAAACTGCTGGAGAATTCCTTTAAGCTTAGCACTCAGACAAATTGGCCATCTACAAGCACTTCTTTTCCTCCTCCTCCTCCTCCTCCTCCTCCTCCTCCTCCTATATCTGTCATCAGATGTCGGCAATCATGCTGGCAATCCTGTTTTTATCAACAGCCACATGAAAAGTGCTGTTGAGTTTTGTTGTCCAAAACTGTCCTGGACAAAAGAGGCATATGGCAATAAAGGATATAAACAATTTAACATAAGTTAAAGACATAAACATAAAAGATAAACAACTTCTGGTGCTTTTTATTTTATTTATTTATTTATTTACTTACTTATTTACTTATTTATTTGATTTGTCAATCACTTACAAGATAATAGTTATAAGTATAAACATAATTATGAATACATGAAATGGATATATTTGGAAATAGATTGACTCCTTCTTTACGGCATACCCTGAGATTTCGGCAGGGGTGGGATTTTACCAGTTTGGCCCAATTTGGGCCAACCAGTAGCTCCGAAGATCAGCTGAGAATGAACTGGTTTGCTCTGACAATCAGCTGCTTGGCCCACCCACCCACTCCAACTCTAGTCTGTACTTTATTTCCAGGTTTTCTAGCTCAGATGCTTTGTGTGGCACAACTGATTGCTGTGCGTCAGTTGTTTTACACACAGGGCTTGCAGCAGAAGGTGAGTTGCAAATGCTCTGTGCATGCACAAAGCACATGCTCACCAAACCGGTTATTACCCCAGTTGAATCCCACCTCTGGGGATTGGAAGACTGCTATCACATGGAAAAGAATGAAACTTTGAGTCTGGGTTTTGCAGATCAGACTGATAGACTTTTGTAGGAATGACTTGTTCATACTATTATGATAAAACAAAAAGTTGAGATTTGTTGTTAATGTTTTATTCTACTGTAACAGATAGAAGCAGTGCTTCTTTTTCTTTTTGTTTCCCTACCCTTCCTCACTTTTCTTTGTCCTTTCCCCTTCCCTCTCCCTGTCCTTTGCTTTTGTATTTTAAAATACTTTATAAACTAATAAAAATATATTCATAAGAAGTGTTCCCAGTTGCAATATATGGCTCTGAAAGTTGGACCATAAGAAGGGCTGAGCACCAAAGAATTGAGGCCTTTGAATTCTGGTGCTGGGGAAGACTCTTGCAAATCCCCTGGACTGCAAGGTAATCAAACCAGTCAGTCCTGAAGGAGATTTATTTTATTTTATTTTTATTTTATTTATTTGATTTGTCAATCGCTTACAAGATAATAGATATAAGTATAAAGATGAGTAAGAATACAGGAAATAGGTACAAATAAATGGGGACAGTAGGGCAGGGACAAGAGGCACGATGGTGCACTTATGCACCATCAACCCTGACTGCTCTTTAGAAGCCAGATCCTGAAGATGAAATTCAAATACTTTGGCCACCTAATGAGAAGGAACGACTCCCTGGAGAAGGGCCAAATGCTGGGAATGGTTCATTTAAGGTAAAAGAAGAAGAAGGGAAGGGCAGAGAATGAAGTGGCTGGATGGAGTCACTGAAGCAGTTGTCATGAGCTTAAATGGATTCCAGGGGATGGTAGAGGACAGGAAGGCCTGGAGGAACATTGTCCATGAGGTCATGATGGGTTGGATATGACTTTGTGACTAACAACAGCAAGAAGAAGTTATAGATGCTCCATCACTGAAGGCTTTCAAAAAGAGAATGGGCAGCCCTTTATTTGTCTGAAGCTGTATAAGACTCCTGCTCAAGCAGGGAGTTGGACTAGGTGACCTCCAAAGTCCCTTCCAATTCTGTAATTTTGTCATCCCTTCCAACTCTGTAATTTTGTCCCTTCCAACTCTGTAATTTTGTCAGTGCAATTTAAAAAAGACAATTAAAAAGCTTTAAAAAAGAAACAAAAGACCAGAACTTGTCCTCATCAAGAGTCAACACAAAGATCAGCAATACTAACTCCTTAGAGAAGATGTTTTTATTTTACTTCATGATTTTCATTTCAAGGATATGATTTACTAAAGGTGAAACTGAAGACTAAACTCAGCTCATTTATGTTTGTTTGTTTTTTTAAAAAATAGAAACATAGGGATCTTGGATTGCTGTTGTTTTTTTTAAAAAAAGAATAAGCATTTGTCTTCAGATTGTACTCAGCCTTAAAATGGTACTCCGATCTCTCAGCCAAGAGTAAGATTTCACCCGTGATCTGTAATTTGAGACAAGTCTTTCTCAGCCTAATCTTTCAGAACTGTCAATAACACTCAACCACTTTTCAGAGTGGGGGAAAAAAAATAACTGGCAGAGATGAGCACAAATCTATTGTGGGAACTCAATTTTTTCCAGAACTGGTCAGAACCTGCTGAATATTACCTCTGGTATTAGAGGTCTTCTAGTCCAGCCCCCTGCTCAAGCAGGAGACCTTACACCATTTCAGACAAATGATTGTCCAATCTCTTTTTGAAAACTTCCAGGGATGGGGCACCAGAGGTGGTATTCAGCAGGTTCTGACCATTTCTGGAGAACTGGTAGCAGAAATTTTGAGTAGTTTGAAGAACCGGCAAATACCACCTCTGACTGGAGATTTTACAGGATCCTTCCCCTGCCATACCCATCAAGCCACGCCCACAGAACCAGTAGTATTCCTCTTTAGTTCTAGATTGGAACTCTCCTTGATTAGTTTCCATTTCAATCATTCTTTATATTATTTCCTTCCTTCCTTCCTTCCTTCCTTCCTTCCTTCCTTCTTTCCTTCCCTCCTCCTCCTTCTTATTCCTTCCTCCTCCTCTTCCTTCTTTTCCTTCTCCTTTTCCTTCTCCTTCTCTTCCTCCTCCTCCCTCCTCCTCCTCCTCATTCCTTCCTCCCCTTCCTTCTTCTTCTTCCTCCTCCTCCTCCTCCTCATTCCTTCCTCCTTTTCATTTTTTCCTCCTCCTCCTTCTTTTTCCTCCTCCTCCTCCTCCTCATTCCTTCCTTCTCTTTCCTCCTTCCTCCTCTTCCTTTCCTACTCTCCCCTCCTTATTTCTTCTTCTTCTTTCCTTAAAGAATTGACTTGATAAGAAACTCAGCATGAGAACTTTAATAAGGGCTTGGCTCATTTTCTTCCAAATATTATAATGCATAAACATTTCAATCGCTCCTCCGCCATGCATGAGTATGTCCTACAGAACAGAAGAATCAACATAATTTGATGCTAAATGGGCAACTTTACATGACACCAGAGGATTGCTAATGACTGCCTCACCATTTGTATGCCTCTGATGGATATTTTAAACAGTTTTGTGCAGTGAAAGCTGTTCGCTCCTGTGATGCTGCATTTCTGCCATTAAAACTCGCTCTAATGGGTCTCTGCCAATAGCAGCCTCTGTTGACATGAAGAAAGAAAGATGTTTTCTCTATGGATTCAGTTTGGTAGCCATTAAAATCTGCCTTATGCAGAAATGTGTGAGACAAAGGCATTGGACAAACACTCAGGGAAATTACATGTGTTTCTGGAAAAAAACCTGAGAGAAATGTATCTAGGTTGGTTTCCCACTGCTATCTCTAATGTTTTTGATGGACTTTTCCTGTATTTTTATTTCTTTGAATTTTTGCTACCTTGTATCCTCACTAATCGTAGGGCTGGAAGCAGGGGTGGGCTTCAAAAATTTTAGCAACAAGTTGTTAGGTGGTTGTCCAATTTTATCTTGAAAACTTGAAACAATGGAGCACCTGTAACTCTGAGAGGCAAGTTGTTCCATGGATTAATCATTCTTACTATCAGGAAATTTTTCCTTATTTCCAGCTTGCAAGATGGTAGACTATAGTCCTCAGCACATCCAGGAGGATTTAACTAGAAAGACTGCCTGTCTTAATGGCAAGATTCATCATGGGCCTTACTTAAGAGCAATATCTAACCACAGACCAATATCACCAAGAAAATGTTGACATCACTTTGATTTTAATTCTACTGGAGATGTTTGTAAAGAGAGCTTAATTCATTTAAGGTAAAAGGTAAAGGTTCCCCTCACACATACATGCTAGTTGTTTCTGGCTCTAGAGGGCGGTGCTCATCTCTGCTACAAAGCTGAAGAGCCAGCGCTGTCTGAAGACTTCTCCATGGTCATGTAGCCAGCATGACTAAACACTGAAGGAGCATGGAATGCTGTTACCTTCCCACCAAAGTGGTTCCTATTTTTCAACTTGCATTTTTTACATGCTTTCAAACTGCTATGTTGGCAGAAGCTGGGACAAGTAATGGGAGTTCACTCCATTATGCGGCGCTAGGGATTCGAATCGTTGAATTGCCAACCTTCCTGATCAACATGCTCAGCATCTTAGCCACTGAGCCACATATCCCCCAATGCATTTAAAGGGGAAATAATATCATGGACTTCTGGAAAGGATATGGCAAACTGAAGAGGAGAAGAAGAAGAAGAAGAAGAAGAAGAAGAAGAAGAAGAAGAAGAAGAAGAAGAAGAAGAAGAAGAAGAAATAATAATAATATCCATTCAGTCATGTCCAACTTTTGGTGATTCTACAGGCTAGGACTCTGCACATCTTCTGATTAACAGATTAACAGAGTTGGAAGGGACCTTGTAGGTCATCTACTCCAACCCCCTGCCAAAGCAGGAGACCCTACACCATTTCTGACAGATGGCAGTCCAGTCTCTTCTTGAAAGCTTTCAGGGATGAAGCTCCCACTGTCAGGGTTCCAAGTAATACATCCCTTTCAATAAACTTTGAGGCAGGCATATTCTTCAAACAACATTTTATTGAGACATATCAAATTGGCACAGGTTTGTTGGAAAACCGGCTCTAAGTTCCCACCTGCTTTACACCCAATTAAAAGTAAAACTTTGTCACTTTCCCCCAGAGTCTCCAGTCACATGGTCCAATCAGCATGCAGTTCCCAGTCCAGATGACCCAGTCCAGGCATGGTATTCAAAATTTTTAACAACCAGTTCTGTGGGCATGGCTTAGGTGATGGGCGTGGCTTGGTGGCCAAGTGACTGGGTGGACATGGCTTGGTGATCATGTTATTGGCTGGTTGTGGCCAACTCAATAACTTTGAATGGTCACTCCACACAAGCAAAGTACCAGCAAAGGAGGGGGAAAAAACTCCAGAGAAGTTCCAGAGACAGGAAATCTAGTTCTGCCAAGAATATAATAAGGGTTAACGGAGAGGCAGTTTCTGTAAGCAACACCAGAATGTTTCCTTCCTGCCTTCCTTACAGGATTATGACAGTAAGTTCTTCTAACAACCAGTTCTGCTTAGAATGTTAACAACCGGCTCTAGTGAATAGGTGCGAACTGGTAGAATCCCACCCCTGCCCCAGTCTCCACCTTTCAAACACCTGCACAAACATCCTTGATTCCCAGGGGAAATAATTTTATTTAGGCTACAACACCCCAGTTATCTCTTCACATACACACCCCAGCCTCTTAGTGCCAGGCTGTGTCAGCCCTGAAGCAATGCAAAGTGGATCCTCCTTTGATAAAAGCTACAAGGAAAAAATGGCCATAATTAGGCCAGCTTTATGGTTGGCACCCACAACTTCTGAAGACAATTACTATTTCTTTGAATTGTCCTGTGCTCTGTCTGTCAGCGTTCCAAAGAAACTCCTTCTATCCATTCAGTACTCAGAGTCTATCCAAGTAAGAATTTATTAAAGAAGTCATGTTGGCACATCTGGGAAACCCCAAATCTGAAACTTCTGGGTTTTCCCTTCCCCATGTGAAAATCAAAGATCCATCCCCTGCACCAATCAGTCCATCACGTGGCCCAATCAAATGTCATTGAAACAGAAACCACTTCTTCGTTCAACCCCCTCCAGATGCAGGATGACTTAACCTTGACTTTTGAGAATAGTTATTTAGTCTAGATTACTACTCGCAAAGAATCCCCCCCTCCTAAATTCCCAGGCACTAATTGTGGCAGCCTTGAAGCTACTATAAAACATTTTTTCCAAAGTTTTTATTTTATTTTGACAACAAACATTAACAAATACAAACATAAAACATCAAATAAAACCATCTTTCCATTGTACAATGTGTCAGTTGGTACATGTTTTGTGCACAATATCGTCTTTCCCTTCAAAATGCATTATTAAAGTTCTTATTATATAAATCAACTATACATATTATAACTTCTTATTAGACTGTGTTCATAAGTTCATGTCATTTTTTTTCAAGCAAATCTCAACTTTACAAAACCTAATTCATCATATCATTGTAATCAATTATAGCATATCATTACATTGTCTTATCATTACTATAATACTGTAATATTGTATTGTATTTTATTTTCCTGTTTTCTTATCTAGCCATTGATAAAATAAATCCCAAATTTTATAGTATTCTTTACTTTATTGCTCTCTAATGGATAATGTCAATTTACTCATTTCTTCACATTCCATTATTTTCTTAATCACCTCCTCTTCTATCAGATTTTTTTCATTTTTCCAATTTTTGACAAATACAATTCTAATTGCTGTTAAAACATTTATAATCAGATATATCATTTTTTTACTATACCCTGAAGCTTCTATAAAACTTTTATGGCTAATAAAATATGGCTTCCATGGCTGAGACTGGCTGGTATCCACTTTGATGGTGGCCAGCCACTGTATTCTTCCTTTCAGCATTAATTCTTACAAGCATAATTGTTCTCTTCAGCAAATTCTCCCACATGACATGGCCAAAATAAGTGTGATTTTAAATGAAGGATACTCCTGAAGAAACAAGAACGATGTTAAGACCAAAATCTGTGGCCAATTGCAGACTCCAGCCTGGCAAAATCCCTCTGGAGGAATGAGAGTTCTTGAGATCACCCAAACACACTCTGTGCAGCTGGGAGTTAAGGGATCGCATCCACCTTCATAGTTTGCCTTTAAGGATTCAAAGTCAAAATGATTCTTTTTTCTTAATCACCCCTGCAGACGATATTATAATAATAAAAAAATCTGGAATGTGAAGAGATGGATAGGTTAACCCTAAAAATTAAAGGAAAAGAAGATTCTGACTATTTCAAAACATGGGAACTATTCTATAAATGGTTAAATGATACATTGAGGTTAGAGGAGTGGAATTACATGAAATATGGTTTATAGGAGAAAGAGAAAAATATGAGTAAATATTTCTGATGGTGAGATAATCAATACTATAATGGAAGATAATATATGTTATGATATGATTGATGTTATTGCATATTTGTTTATATATTAACGCATATTTTTGTGTGTTTGTGTGTGTGTATAATCATAATGATGATGATGTTGTTTGTATGTTAACAACTTGGACACCTAGAGAGCACACTGCTCAATGTAAAAAGAAAATGTATAATATAAAACAATAAAAATATTTCAAAAAAAATACTTATGTTTTTTAATAGTTTGAAAAAGTTGAAAATGAGAATGAGGCCATGATATATGATTCTATATTTCTACCTACTTTGAGACTTCACATTCTCTAAATGGATAGTATTAGAGTTAATTACCATTATGTAAACACAAAACGCCTCAAAAATCAGTCACCCAAATGGAAAATTCCATCAAAAAGGAAGATCAGTAAATTAAGAGGCGATATCAGCAATCTCTCAAGAATATCTAGGAACTGAAATGATAAAATAATAAAGATCAAGGGAAGCTTATTGCAAAGATGTAATCTTGGCATAAAGTGATTAAAATAAATTTCAGAATAATTTAAACAGGGAGTCATGGCTATTTCAAAGAAAATTGAATGATATGTAGATGGAATAAATTAACTTTAGCAAAAATCAGCATTTAAATAAACCAGAATTTGTTTAATAAAGTACTGGCTGGAAAGTTTTCAGTAACTTAGATGCTTATCCTATTAAAAACAAAACAAATAAATAAATAATTTTTGCAGTTACATCTGGAAAATCCCAAAGAACGTAATAAAGATGTAAAAATGGATAAAAGAAACTGAGAACATTAGCTCAGTCAAAGTAGATGGTTAATTTTCATACTATGGGAAATGATTAAGGAAATTATGATTAGATGTTGGGTCAAGTCGATTAAAGCTAGTCTTCGACTTTCAACCATTCATTTAGTTGACTGTTCAAAGTTACAACAACATGAAAATTTGATTTATGACAATTTTTCACACTTAGGACTGTTGTGGCATCCCCAAGGTCACATGATCCAAATTCAAACTCTTGTCAACTGGCTCATATTTATGATAGCTGCAAAGTACTGAGGTCATTTGATCATCTTTGGGAGGCTTCTGTCAAGCAACGTCAATGGGGAAGCCACATTCACTTAACAACCATGTTGTCATGTCCTCGTCAGAGCCTGAGTCTGCAGAGGAACACAAACCAGAGCTGGGATTGACAGAGGTAAAGTCCCTGTCACACTGCACCAACAGATGCAAAGAGGATGTAAAACAGACAAAAAAGCTTGCCATCCGTTGGTTAACGCGA
>BHFT01035444.1:0-11576 GCA_004320025.1 Laticauda laticaudata
TTTGTGCAGCTCAAAACTTTTTGAGCAGATGAAATCTCAGTAGACAGATGCTGGACGGATAGAACGTATGAATCACACACGCAGTGACTACAGAACGGATGCATCGTGTTAACCAACGGATGGCAAGCGTTTTTCTCCATTTTACATCCTCTTTCCATCCCTTGGTGCAGTGTGACATGGGCTTAAGATAACAATAGGCTGCTGGGTATGTGGCACATTTTCTTCTTTTCTTGATGGACTGAACCTTACTGTGACTTTGGTTAACCTTTTATTATTAACTGAGTAGTGAAGCATCATTTAATCATGAATTTTATTATGAAAGTAGCCTAAAAAACTCAGAAGCAATTAAATATTTACCAGTTTAAGCTGTTTTAATATAGATGAGGGAAGCAAGTCTCAAAATGTATTTTATGTGTATTTCTCCTTGGCTTTCATACTAAAGACCGTACCTCTTATTTCTTTTTCTTGTTTCTATCCCTTTATCATTTAGGAAGGCTTCAGACCTCCAAGGTAATTGAAAGTTTTTATAATGTCAATATTGTACCCAAAAAAAGGCATTAAAACATTGAAATGCAAATTGGTTACATGGTCCTCAGTCAATTATCCAAATATGCTTTCTGTGTCTGTATTCAAAGTTCTGAAAAGACAAAATGGCTGGCCATGAAGGGCTGAGAATCAGATTTCATTGATAGATCTGTCATTATTTATTTTTTCAGGTTTTAATTGGATGTTATTTTCCTTCTGATTCTTTCCAGAGGTTAACATAACAACAAAAAACAGGCTTTTATTATGTGGATAGCTATCCATTATAATCTTTTATTTTTTATTATTCAATGTGTTAAGGAAAAGCATAGTGATATATGGTATTTGTTGTGACTGGACAGCATGACACACAGGATTGACGTCCATACTAGATATCCTCAAACCTCTCTTGTGAGTCCTGCTGATCAACAGAAACCTTTAATAGCAAATACACCGCTGTGATTGTTGCTTCTTTGGTTTTAAATGTGTTGTAGTGATCCATTTGCACGAGCAATCAAATGACATTGAGAAGTCTTCTATATTTCTTTTTTAACCCAGTGAGAAAAAAGATGAAAAAAATAAAAGTCTACCAAGGAGCTCCACCTTCTAAGAAAATTCTGTGACTAAGATAGAGTGATTTCTCCAAAAATGCCTACTAAGAAATCACACACACACAAATCTATTGCTGGTGTGAGCTTATGACAATTCTTTTTCAATGTATTTATGGATAGTGCGATGAGTGAATGCTTGCAGGTAAAGATAGAAAATACTGAAATATATAACAATGCAAGTTGTTGGCTTCCTTGCATATTCTCCTGCTGCTATGTGTAACTGTCTAATTTGAATATTGCCAGCATATTCAGAGGAGATATCTCAGTGTTTCCTTTTGAGACAAGTTGACATCTAATCCAGTCTTCAGTAATGTTATGTGAATAGCAATCATTAGGAAAGGCACCTGTGGCCTTAGTTGAGCTCTAAAATGCATCGAGAGAAGATCGGGACTTTTCTGTCTTGTTGGCATGAGTCAAAATACTCCATCTTGGAACATGTTGACAGCCATAATTTTTTATTTTAGCACAGGGGAGAAAGGGTCACTAATCAGTTACCGTTCTATTAGGAATTGCCTCATAGCTACCATATACTTCAACATCTTCGATTTCACATTCTAAAAGGTGCTTTAGTTAGAAGAAAAGATAAAAGTGGAAAAGAGAACAATGACTTTTAATACACAGGCTATGAATTTTATTGATTTAATTGGTTGCAGAACTCTTTGTCCAAATATACAAAGTACATATCATTGGTGGGATTCAGCCAGTTCATACTTGTTCAGGTGAACCGGTTGTTAAACTAACCCCCTCCTAAACTATCAAACTGGATCCTGGGAGTTGCGCTGCACTGCAATGAAAGAATGGGGAATGGAGCAGCTGGCATGAGGGAAAAAGCCCTCTTTCCCTCTTTCTCATCTCTCCTTCCCTCATATCAGATACTCTGTTTCCCGTTTCTCCATTGCAGTGGAGCACTCAGGATTCACTTTGATAATGGGGAGGGGGCGGGAGATTTAATAACCAGTTCACCCAGGGTCAGGCTGGATGTCATGGGAGTTTGTCCTGCATGTGTGGTGGAGCTGGAGGATGGGGATGGACCATGCCTCCCACAATGGTCAACGTGACCCTGGGTGAACCGGTTATTAAATTATTTGAATCCCACCACTGGTACATATTATGTACATACTATACATACAGATAGTCCTCAATTTACAACAGTTCATTTAGTTACTATTCGAAGTCACAATGACACAGAAAAAAGTGATCTGACTGTTTTTCACACTTATGACAGTGGCAGCATCCCCATAGTCATAGTTATAGTGATCAAAATTCAGATAATTGGCAAATGACTTATACAGTATTTATAAGGGTCACAATATCCAAGGGATCATCTTTTGCAATCTTCTGACAAGCAAAGTTAATGGGAAGCCAGATTCACTTAACAACCATGTTATTAACCTAACAATTGCAGTCATTCATTGAGCAACTGTGACTAGAAAGGTTGTAAAATGGTGCAAAATTTACCTAAAAACTGTCTCACTTAGCAACAGAAATTTTGGGCTAATTGTGGTCATAAGTCAAGGAGTATCTTTATTAAACTTTCTATGTAACAATACATGTACTCTTTCATTATTCTTTGCAATATTTCTGCAGGGAGACAATTATTGTTGGATATTTAAATGGTTTCCGTTCAGAAGTATTTTCAAGTTAACTATAGTAGAATGCAAATTATTATAATTAATCATTATTAAGGGGTAAAATAGTTGAGGAATATCTGCATGAATTCATAGATCACATGAAATCAATTTCTATTAATCATGGTTTGCTGATCATTATGTTCACCCACAATATTAAGACAGAATAGGTTGATTCACATATGACAAGCCCAAAACAAACCAGCCACATTATCTTAGAATTGCATGGGAAGGAATGGCTTTATTCATACAATATGCATAAGCAGATCAGTTAAAGATCTAGCAAAAAAACAAAGTTGCAAAAAATCCTAAGTTTGGTTAATGCTAACCTTGTCTCGGTGTTTTGAGATTTAGCATATTGCTGAAAGGCAGTTAACATCTAAAAAAACTGGCCATGCTTTTGTTTAATTTATTTAAATGTTCCCATAGAATGAACATGGTCTTTAGGAAATACAGGAGTTGTGTATATTGGACTTACTCTCACTGATATTATCTATCAGGGAAATTGACAAAGGTGGCATCTTTCCTCAACTTGGCAACATGTAGATGCATGTGGCTAGGACTTTCCAGAATGATCAACTGGGTGAAGCTTCTATATATTTTTGTTATCATGGTGTTTATTATATTTTCATTTTTCTGTATTTGAGAGCAGACTTAAATAGGTAAATTAATTTATTGTCTATCTAAATGTTCTGGATATATTATCTGCGGGACATCAGTTAGTCAATCAAAATTTATTTTCAGCCTGGAACTAGATGCAAGAAAAAGAATAACAATACAGTAAATACATTAAAAGATTTTTAAAATACAAGAAAATCCTGAAATAATTGACAGCTAAAAGTTAATAGCATAAAAGTGAATCCCAAAGACTGAACTGTAATCAACAGAGTTTGCAATCTTTTGGGGGTATCTGAAAAGTGATCACCCAGTAGAAGGATAGGGGTGTCCTTGTCACAATTATAGTTATTAACAATTGGAAATATTAAGTTCAATCACCATTGGGTGTGGAACAGGCATTTTTAATTGCACATCTGAAACATGTTCTCCACATCTGAACAAAAATATAATTATTTGTCAGCCCCTCAAGAACTCATCACTGAACTCAGCAGTATTAGACCATTTTCATCCTTCTTTCCTTTTTAGGAAATATTGTTGCGAATGTGAAAGTTCTGGAGGAAGCTATATATTGGGACTCTTTCTGGTTGCATTTGTGGATTGTTTCTGGTGGGATCAGAATGCTATTTATATTTTGTTTCTTTACTAGATTTATATGATTCCCATGTCACATACTCTGGGCAGCTAAAGCAAATACAACATGCAACATATAACACAACAAATAATAAAGTGTAACAAAGAAAACATAACAAAATAACAAAAGAAAAATTACTACCAAGGTTAAAACAATCAATAAAATTCATTTAGTTTCATGGACTGATCTCCCACAAAAAGTCAGATCTCAAGAGCTTTACAAAAGTCCAGCAGATCAGATTAATATAATTTGGGGAGAAACAGGTATTCTAGAAGGCAGTCAAATAGGGCATCCATCTTGTCCTTCCAAGAGTGCTTTTAATATTATCATTGTATCCTTCCAGACAGGGCTGGGAAAGAGGGACAACATATTATGGTGGTTGTCCTCCTTTCTTTGAGATCAGGACCAAGACCAGGTATAGTTATTCTAGGATTCAGGAGTGACTAAGCTGTGTAAGGATTTTCTACTCTCTACACTTTTATTTAAACTCTACACAAAGATGGTATAGGTATGATATAAATATCAGTATGCTAATTATATTTAGTTACATGTGCCAGGTCATTCATGTAATTCCATCAAAAATGAATCATTTTGAAAAAAATTATCCTTTTAACAGCATAATTGAATGAGATATTGCTGAACTCACATCTCAAAAGATCTCAACAAGCATGATTTTTTTAATGAATGAAAGTTGCTAATTGCATCTTATACTTTATAACTGCATCTGCATAGCCATACAGTTTTCCCTCCTTGTCCCATCCCAATTTAGATCCTAATTTAATTTAGCCACTCTGTACATCCAATTAAGTGAGCTTTGGCTCACAAAAACTTTTACCTTTTCATACAATTCATTAGTTGGAGAAGGTACTACTAGATTCCTCCTGGTTTTGGAGTACTTTAGACCAACATCGTTGTCTTCTTACACAATGTACAACAATAGACATAGAAAGCTTAGAATTAACTGGGGTTAAAACCTCTATGTTCCTCCTTTAGTTTAAAACTATCTGGAGTACTGTGCCATATAGGTGTCAAACACTGTGATTTAAATTGGGATACCAGTAAAAATATCAAATCATATGTAATCCTAGTACCTTTCTTTTTAAAAAAAATTAGGCATCACTAAATGCTAGTTATGAAGTGTCCATTTTACCATTGTCTCCTTTAAATTCAGGAAAAGAATTATATCTAAGAGACATCTTAGGCTGATTTTGACTATACTGACTGATTTTGACTGACTGATTTTGACATCTTATTTGACTATACCTTGTTATCTGTACAATTTATTACATCTGTAACTACTGTAACTAAATAGTACATTGTAATAATTTTGCTTGCATTCCATTTCTATTCTGTTTGTGTTTCATGTAATACATTTCAAAAGTTATGGATTATGAGATCCAAAATATGGATGTATTCCCACTTTTATTCCTTGAAATTTTATACCAGTATCTCTGGGTATATCTAAAGAATTCATACAGCAAAAATCTAGATGACATTGATTGACCTATTCTCCTTTTTCCTTCTAGTGTTCATCCAGATCTTTGCAATTATATCTGGTTATCTTAGCCCCTGAACTCTGCAATCTCTCATAAGTTTTACACTATATATTATACGAAACTCTTCCATGTTTTCCTAGATTTCTGCCTGGAGTAACTGTAGGAAACATAGGGAGAACAAATGATAAAATACTGCTATACTCTGAACTGCAGCACAATGAAATCAAAGTACATTCTGTTTCTTAAATTTCCACAGTCACTTTCTGGATTTTGTGAGAATATTCTCTTAGGCATCACTGTAAAGATGAAGAAACTTTCTGAATTCTGTCAAGTTGTATAGGCAGAAGATGCAACTGGCATTAGATATACAGCTATATTTTTATTTAATTCATTATTTGGAGGTAGGCAGGTTCTTCTAATACTTTTTTCTAGTTTTGAAGCAATACATCTTCTACCTACTTTCTATATTTCCCACTGATGAATAAAAATTCTAACCATGGGGGGGAGTATCTCTTTTCATTTTCTGTATGCCTTCCATGGAACATACAGCCGAGAACAAGGAGGAGGAGAACAGAGAAAGTGAAAATTACATTATCTTCTTTCATTCTGTCAAAGGATGGAAGAGATTCATCAATCAGTTGTCCCATGTTGTGTTTCCTTTCTTCCTCGATTGTTGTTTATGCTTCATTGGGCAATAAAAGAAAGATACTCACTGAAGATGTCATGTTGAAACTTAAGGATAGAGAAATATCCTTTTTTAACATTACATTGTCAGAGAATATCTCTCTTTCATTGCCCAGTGAAATGTAAACAAGTCCAGGAAGAAAAGAAATACAAAATGAAAGAATTGATTCATGAATCTCTTCTATCCTTTGAAAAAATCCAAAGAAGATAATGTCATATCTTAAATGTGTATTTGGACTATAATATATGCCAAACTGGGCTGGATAGTTTCAACCCTGTACAGATGTTATAGCTAATGACAGAACATTTACTAACACAGAAGCGACCCAGCTTTCATTTCATGAAAGCGCTTGGAGAAAAGCAACCAATAAGGAAAGAACTACATCCTAACACTATTCCATAAAAATAACCAAGAGGATTGTGATGTGAAGAAGAAACCAGAAAGCTGTTGGTAAAAGTAGAGAGTGGCTATAGAGATTTTCAGTTATCCAGATCATGGTTGTCCCAAAGGTGCTTTTTTCAAGAGGCAACTGGACTTTCTGGTTTTTCTTTGAAGACATTTCACCTCTCATCCAGAAAAAAAGCTTCTTGGATGAGAAGTGAAACCAGAAAATCCAGTTGTCTCTTAAAAAAAGCACCTTTGGGTCAAAGTAGAGAGCCTAAGCAGACTCTGGAGCAGCTAATTAAAGAAAAGCTTAACTCTACATCTTAAAGTTTAACTCTTAATGTATTGCTGTGCACTTCTCAGGGTCACTTTCTATGAAATGGGCTGCTATATAAATTTGATTAATATTAATACAAAAATAATCCAAATAGAGTTCCCTTCCCTGAAGATAATTTTGGACTTTTCTGCTTCATTCATAAGGTAAGATGACTGGCTAGATCATTCTAAACAAGACTGCTTTAAATAAGTCTTCTTGCCTTCTTTTTTCTGATATGAACAAGAGTAGGCCAAAGGAAATAATGGTTTCCTGCTACAATTTGTGTCTCAAAGTATCGAGTTATAAACAGGTTTGTTTGGACAAGACAGAATCACAGAATTACAGCTGAAGCTGATAAATCACCAGTTGCTAAAAATATAAGAAAAGACTACTTTAATTCCCAATTTGGTTTTTGTTTTAGATTTTTTTCCAGAATATAACTCCGCAAGCTACTCAGAACAAAATGCACTAAATGCCGTTCTCAGCCTGGAAAAAGTTGTGAACTTCTCCTCTGAATCAATCACCAGAGGATCAGATGATGAAAGTAACATCACAAGATTATGCCAAAAATCATCCTTTTAATATTTTTTTGTGATATTGCACATACCTGAGAAAAGAGAGCTAATGGCACAATACCACTTTTGTCATTTTGATGAAAGGATCAGAATCTGTATCTATACTACTGTGTTTCCCTGAAAATAGGAGCCAACCAGAAAATAAGCCCTAGCATAATTTTTTCAGGATGCTCATAATATAAGCCCTATCCCAAAAATAAGCCCCAGTTAAGATCGTCAGCATTTTAATACCATATTTTCTTGAAAATAAGACCTAATGCATCTTCTGCAGCAAAAATTAACAGAAGATCCAGTATTATTTTTGGGGAAACACAGGTACTACTAACACTGCATGCAACTCATCACATAGCAGGGTAGTTTTATCTATTCACCAAAGAAGTATAGGTAATTCGCTTACAAATCTTCATTCAGTGATCATTCAAAGTTACAATGGTACTGAAAAAAATGACTTATGACTATTTTTCACAATTACGACCATTGCAGCATCCCCACGGTTATCTGAACCAAATTCAGATGCTTGGCAACTGGTTCATTTATGATCGTTGCAGTGTCCCAGGGTCACATGATTAACTTTTGAGACCTTCTATCAAGCAAAGTCAATGGTAACAACTGGGTAACTAACTAACTTAACAACTGAAGTGATTTGCTTAACAAAGGTAGCAAGAAAAGACATAAAATGGGGCAAAACTCACTGAACGAACATCTTACTTTGCAATATAAATTTTGGGCTCAATTATACTCATGAGTCAAAGACCTGCAACTTCAATTTTGAGAGGATAAGAGGGTTGGCCTCAGTATAAACAAAATAATATCTATGAAGAAAAATGTTAACAATGTAGCACACACAAACCAAAAATTGCAGTGAGAACTAATCACACTTAACTAGCCATAGAATACAAATTAACATTTACAGGAGGGGGTGCAACAAAGGCGGGAAGCACCAAAAAGAAAAAGGATGGTAAAATGGTATATAGACTTTTTGAGTGAATTTCCTGGCTGGCTGCAGTTTTCCAGTTTTTACAGGTTCCATTTTTTTTTTGTAGCTATTAGTCATTGAAAAATTTATCGCCCTGGATTGTTTTCAAAAAGGTATTCTAGCTCTGTCTTCATTTAAGTTGCTTTTCTTTCTTCTTCATTCAATTTTGTGCTGTACAGCAACAAAACTTTATTCCTGTTGCTTGAAATGAAATATTTTTTGTTTATTTTCTATAATTCATCTTCTTCCCACACAAAGAATCTTACAGGTTGTTATGCCTACTTTTCTCCATGGTTTTCTAATTCTAGCACTTGCTTCTTCCCTGAATACTTGTTTACAATCATGATCTGTCTTCCCAACTCATAATTCCCAACTCATAAACTCTTTTTGTAGGAAAGTTTCTACACACGACTACTCTAATGACTTTAGCATACACAAAGGATTTCTGATGCTTCAGATAAACGTATTATTCATGCAAGACAAATTATATAAAATGGAATACTTCGGCCTCTTTGTATAAATAACATTTCTAACCCCTGTATCACTTTTTCCCCTAAATATATGGGCCTCGGTGCTCTTTTATTTATGTTTATTTCATATTCTAAAAGAGATAACTGAAACATCTAATTGAATGTTATATCGAAAAACTTCAGAATATTCTTTAATTAAAATAAACTTTTCCATAAATCCTTTTTAAATTTAAGATCAGTCATTTCTCATCCTTTGGCTGAAGATATAAATCAATCATTTACTAAATGAATTACTGTACCTATCATGGTACCTTATAAAATTTGTACAAATATAAATATTTTTATGCAATATTCTGTTTAATAATGAACACACATTAAGCACTAACACATACACATATACACATACATGCACACACACACAAATGCACAATTACACATTTAGGAATAAGCATTGCATTTAAGTAAATTATCTAGGCCTTTAATGTATGCAAATAAAGGGAAAAATATAAGTTTTCAGAAATTTTACCATAGAATCTTGCTATAATTATCAAAAAAACCAGTTAATTTCCCCCCAAATAATTAGTTTCAGATTTTTTGCTGTTGAGCTTTAGTCACACAAAATCAGTATTTTAATTTTTTTTGTTTATTATGAGTTTTAAAATTCAGTGCAATGTATACATTTTGAAATAAGATTACCGATATGCTTTCTGATCTTTCATTTATTCAGTTGGCAGGATTTTGCTTTCTGAGGATAATATTTGCTGTTGTAAAAATTTGGAGTTAAATTTTTATTTAGAATTCTATACATAGCCCAGAATATATAGTTCTTCATAGAGTTTACCAATGCCCATTTATAGTATTTCACAAAATGCAGTCCTCAACATACAACCAAAATTGAGTCCAACATTTATGTTGCAAAGTGAGAAATTTGTTAAGTGAATTTTGCCCCATTTTATGATTTTGCTGGCCCTGGTTGTTAAGTGAATCCCTGCAGTTATTAAATTTGTGACATGGTTGTTAAGGAAATCTGGTTTCCCCAATGACTCTGCTTGTCAAAGGGTTGCAAAAAGGGAGCATATGAACCCCAACTGTCATAAATATGAATCAGTTGTCAAGCATCCAAATGTAAATCACATGACCATGGAGATGCTGCAATGGTCATAAGGGTGAAAATGGTCATAAGTCACTTTTTCAGTGCCGCTATAATTTTTATATAGGATTTAAATAAACATACTCTATGTCTCTGTTCTAGTCTTAAGGACCTATGTATCAATGGATATTCTTCCAGGGGGAAAAAAACTATAATCACATACATAAATATGTACTATGCATACTTAAAACTTCAGTGACTATTTCCTATATTGTAATGTCATATATAATAATTATATCATTTATAACTAAATTATATTGAGTCAGAACATTACCACACTACTGTTTATTGTCTGACCCATCCTTCAGCAGGCTAGACAAGTAGGCTGGGAATTATACATGTTAAGATTATGATTGTGGGAAACAAATACCCTAAATAATACTGGGTTGGGTTTTTTTATATATATATATTCTCATTTGGACTACATCCCAGTAGAATCAATAGATGCCAGGAACTGAACCTGGGAGTTTTGCTATTCAAAATAATTATTCGGTCTCATTCTTGCCATATAAATTGCTTGATGAAAGAACAGAACAAGAACTGATAAAACAAAAAGGCCTGTTACCTAGGATGAGTCTTTTAATTTGATTTTTTTACATTATTATAACATAAATAATACTCTATATTGTTTTAATGCAGTTATATTCATATACTATTGACTATATATTATTGACTATATATTATATATAGTATTGACTATAGAGAAAGATTATTAACACTCTAATATTTAGAGAATTTAAAATTTTAAAGACAGAGAAAGTAAAGATATTTATATCAAGATTAATTATTATTTCAAATGTTATGTTAATTCAGTAAGCATAATGTCTATGTTTTATATCTAGACTTAATGTCTAATGTCTATGTTTTATATCTAGACTTGATTTGATTGTCTAATATTCCATTCACCCTATTTGACAATGCGTCAATGCTATATCTTGTGCTGATTTAAATAAGTGCTTGATAAAATATTTGCCTTCAGTGAAAAGGAACTTTCTACTTTGTGAGGCAACCTATTTCCAATGTTTGACAGTTCTTAGCTTCACTAAATTCTTCCTAGCATTTAATTTTGATCTACTTGTCTGCAATTTTAACATATTGTTTCCAGTTCTCCTCTCTATATGACAACTGTTTAGACATCTGAAGACTGTTATTATATCTCTCTTCAATCTTCTCTCCTACAGGATAAATGTAACCAGTTTATTTAAGCAGATTGCATATGATTTCATTTCCTGATCCTTTTATCATTTTGTTCACTCTCCTCTGAATTTGTTAATGTTCTTTTTAGATTGCAGTGCTCAGAACTTGACACAGTATTCAAGTGCCTTTGAGCTATAGTTGTAGAATGCCAGAGAGATAATTTTGGAAAAAGTCTGCAGATTCAGTTATGAAAACAAAAGCATGAGTTAAGCCATGGAAACAAAGGCAATACAAGAAAGAAGCTTAAGGCCATGTCACACTGCCCAACGGATGCAAAAAGGACACAACGGACGAGCAAAATGTTCCATCCGTTGTTA
>BHFT01035445.1:0-26222 GCA_004320025.1 Laticauda laticaudata
ATGGATGGCAAGTGTTTCTCTCCGTTTTACATCCTCTTTCCATCTGTTGGTGCAATGTGACAGGGGCTTAAGGAGCATTATCTTTTAATCTTGATTTTGGAAATATTTGAAAATATGATTTCACCAATGGTTTATTTGGGTTGAATATTTGTGCATGACAAGGTCCTAATCTACCAGATCATCTTCCTCAGTATAAATGAGCATATATTAATTTGATCCGAAAGTGGAATATTTAGTTTATGGGTCGGTCAAGTACTTCCAGCTAATACTGTTTTCCCAACACTGACATTATTATTCTAGCGCATTATTTTGGTGGACTGAAGCCAATCAATCTGTGCTGCAATTTGCTGTGAGTTCTACAATTGCAGTTACTCAAGTCCAACAATTTGGACAATCATCCACTTATTCTCTTTGGGCAAATCCATCTTCTTAGACAAGCAGAAGTGGGTGCCCCAGAGACCAAAGCTCTGTTTTCTATTTTCTTCCACCTTCCCAGAAAAAGATGCCACAAAATGCCCTTCTATGAAAGCCTTAATAGTTTCACAGACTGCGTAGAGTCAGATAGTGTTCCAAAAAGCTGATTGAACAGGATCCTTAGGAAAACTAATCTTTTGAACCATGTCTTCTATCTCTAGAGAAATGTGTGGCTCTGAAGCTTCTCTATGCATTCAGACCAATTTCCTTGTCAAGCAGGAGTGTATGCATTTTCTCTTTTTATCTGTTGTTCACTCTTTTCCTCCAATTGTTGTATACAGGAAATAAATCTCCACAGTCTTCAAGCATCTTTTTCCACTTTAACTTAAAAACCTTTGTGTTCCCACATCCACCTTGCACAAACCCAGTCTTTATCTAGCAAATTCTTCTTTCAGCTCATGATAGCCATGCAAAACAAATTAAAAAAAAATAATTAAAAACATAAGAACCCTAGCCAGGGCTTAAATTTTTTCTCCTGTTTGTCTTTTGTATTTCTAATTTCTACAGTATGTTTAATTTGCATTTTACTTGTTATTCTAAAATGTCTTATTGATCTTTCCAATTTAAAAGAAAATAGAAATTGTTTCCTTAAAGAAATTACTTGAATATATTTGTTCAATATACTAAAAATCATAATCTTTATTATTGTGAATATATCCACATATTTTTTCTCTTCATATTTTTCCCCCACAACAACCCTGTGAGGTCGGTAAGGCTCAGAGACAGCGACTGGCCCAAGGTCACCCTTTGGCTAAGGCAAAACCTGAACTCACACTCTCCTGTTTTCTAGCCTGGTGCCTTAATCATTAGAACAAGCTGGTTCTGTTTTGTATTATAATATTTTAACTATTGATAAATAGCTAAAATAGCTTAATAAAGCTATATTAGGAAAGGCTGTCATCTTTGAAGAATATTCTCATCTAGTTTGTAGCATCTAACTGATCTTCATAAATCCCCCCAAAATTAAGTGTGTTTGGATTTGTTTTGAACTTAGAAAATCACTATAAGAAATTTCAGAGCTGTAGACTAGATTTAGAATTAAGAAGCCATTCTGGAAAGAAGCACATTATATCTGTCTTACTGCCAAGAAAACATCATGGAAATGGACATGAATTCAGCAACATTTGAGTTTCCTTGGGATAACATAAGTAACTGCTGAAATAGCTTCTGGACCTTTCCAAAAACAAATTGTCCATAAAACAAAGTTTTCCCATTCCAAGGAAAATTCACATACAGAGCTAGTGAATTTCCTTTCTCCATAACTTCTATGTGGGAGAGTGAAAACATTGGGAAGCACATCTCTTATATTAATTTCTTTAAGACATTTACAGAGTCAGCATATTTCCCCCAACATTTTGGGTCCTAATTTTATCCACCCCAAAAGGCTGGAAGGCTGAGTCAACCTTGAATCTGATGAGATTTGAACTGCCAAATTGCAGGCAGCTGGCAGTCAGCAGAAGTAGCCTGCAGTAGTTTGCAGTACTGCACTCTAACCACTGTGCCACCGTGGCTTCTAAGCTCTAAGATTGTCATAAACTCTTTGCTATTCTATTAATTTTCATCCCTCTTATACTTTTGCCTCAACAAAGGGGCTATGTATAACCCCATTATCATTAATTGCCTTGTTATCTTACCAACATCTCCATGGAGAGAATGGATTAATTAGTCCTAATCCAAGAGACAATATCCCTCCAATAGCCATGACTATCTCTTCAGTTTTAGATAATAAAATAGCCTAACCCTCTGTTGGTATACTGTATTGGACTGAAACTCCCAAAAGACCCAACCCAAAAGACATCTCATCATGGCCTAGTATAACGCATTCTCACAGTCACTATGACAATAACAGTTAAAAAGATGTTTAACTTATTTTCCTGCCAATCTCTAGGCACCCTAATTTAAAACCTTCATTGGTCTAGCCACTCTGCTTCTGATTAAGTAAACTGAAGCCCATTAAAAAGAAGAAAGAAAAAAAAAGAGAAAAAGAGAAGAAAAGAAAAAAGAAAAGAAAAAGAAAGAAACTTTTAATAACACTTGTTGGTCTGAAATGGTAGACTCCTTTAGATTTTTTTAACCACCATAGATGTACATGGCTGCCCTTCCATTATGTCAGTGAAGATAATTCTTTCTCATAGATAATTTAAAGAGCTTTCTTTAGAAATTGTCTTCCATTTTAAAAAACAGTTCTTTCCATTTGACTCAATAGCATTCCTTTATTCTTCACTGATATTTCACTGTGTTTTGTTAATTTTATTAATTAATGGTTTGTTATTTTAATTTGTACATGAACTTTTGTTAGCTTATTTATATTATTTTTTTGCAAGATCTTTCTGTACCACAGAAAACATAACTCTGAGATATTGAAATGTTGTATTTGAGATAAGACTTAAATTAACAAATTTAATTTTTAAATGCCATATATCTTTAAATTCCTTTAAATCTTTTTAATAGAATAGAATAAAACAGAATATAATTATTTAAGTGCCTTCTGTTCCGAAATGCTACAGTGATTACTATATCAAGTGTTACTAATAACCACAACTTCTGCTTCTAGCCAAGCAAGATAATTTAATGTATTTCACAGGAATATGTCTATGTATTTAGATGACTTATTTCTATTTAAGTTTGTACTTATATATATAAAAGTGAAAGACCAATCATGCAGCATCACAGAATTTCAGAAGTAGAGAGCAGCTTACAGAACGTTGAGAATTTTGCCGCTAAGTATAATTTCTTCTGTGGCTTCTAGTGCTATCGCGAAGGAGGATTTTTCAAGAATGGACGCATAATCAGTCAGTTAGTGTGTTCTTAATACAGTAAAATTAATATGCCTGCTGAGCTGCTAATGGAGTTCTAACTTCCCCATCCCACTAAAGAGAACTCTGTACAACCTGCCAGTTGCCTCACCATTCTGTATCCATTTATACATATCGAACTTCTCTGACGCTTTAGTAACGTCCCACAGCCATTTGGAAGCGTACCACATCTGGTCAGCAATAGGACCAAAGGACAACAGACGGCAAGACCTCCGAGCGTGACGTTCTGAAGCCTCAAGTACAACTGAACTAAAAGGAATGCAAACTACACTTCCAAACAGGAAGCTACTTTGGCATCAAAGGTTATAGTATTTTTGATTAAACCCACCATCCAGTCAGAGCTGAAGAAGCTCCTTGGATGAAAAACGAAACATGCTTCAAAAGAAACCAGAAAGTCCAGTTGTCTCCTGAAAAAGCACATAGTTGGGACAACAGTTGGAGGATTGTACTTTTGCTGAATAGATATGTAAGAGGAGAGAGAGAGAAGAGAGAGAGAGAGAAAGAGAGAGAGAGAAAGAGAGAGAAAGGAGGGAGGGAGGGTGGGAGAGGGAGAGGGGGGGGAATGAAAAGGAGAAAGGAAAGGAAACCCTTATGTGTTTCAATCACCTAGCCTGATCACATAGTTTTGTCGCAAAGCATAGGTAACCAACTAGTATAATTAAAAGCTCATTTTCCAACCCTGAAATTTCTAGAATGTGAAACTCTCAATAGGGACTATCTGCTATCCATCTAAAATGTTTAACTTAAATTTTGTTGCAATGGGATACTACTTGGTGAAATAATGATTATCTATTAAGTAGCTTATTGTACTGATGCCTCTTTTGTCTATAGGTACTTAAAGCTCCTAATAGTTTGTTATTATTTCATCTGCTTCCTTAAAATTATTTTCTTTTTAAAATTGAGCCATTTCTTAAGTTATTTCCAATAGCTATTGCCCAATATTCATTATCATAGGCAACTTTTAAATCATTTATCTGAAAAAAAAAACCTATTCTATACATTTTCAAAGAGAAATCTGTATTTAATTTTCTCCAAATACCAAAATCTGATAAGCTTGCTTCAATGGGTAGCAACATTTTTGCAACTGATAACACTCAATTATAAAGGTAAACAAGTTTCTAAAAGAGAGTGATTGTAAAATAAAATTGGTAATTCTTCACTGTTGGTTGCATTGATGCAACCAACAGTAGAGTAAAATGTCTGACTTTTCAAAATTTTATGAGCTTTGCATTTGTGGAGTTAGAAACAAGGCTTTAAGCTATTATCTGTATCCATGGAATCAAACACAAAATACTGATTCCCCCTTGTGCCCACAAGTGGGGAAGATATTGTACAAAAGTTTGGAACTGTCAGAATCAGAATACATTCTTGTAATTCTTAAAAGTATAATGCTAGATCTTTTCCCTCGGAAAGCAATTCCAGTTGTATACAGGAAGAGTAACTCCAAGGTAAATATACATCAAATTCAATCCTACATTTATTTAAATAAAAAAATTCATGTCTTAAGTGTTTGAAACATAATGATTTGACAATATAGTGATAAATTGAACAACTTAGCTGCAAATGTCAAGTGTTCACCAAATACTGTAGTTATTTTAAATATGAGCGCAGAAGAATTTTAAAGCTTACATATTCTATCTTATTTTATTAGGAGCTTAAAATTAAACACCTAGCAAAAAGTATTTTTTTTACCCTAAGCAAAGCTCAACAGGAGTCTAACTAGTAATTATCACTAACTGATGAAAGAATGAGCTCTTATTAAAGGAAGAGAAAATGGAGGGTGCCACCATGGTCTTTTCATCGAATTTGTGACACATTCCCATTAAAGTTCTCTGGTGAAATTTTTACCAGGTTTGGCTAAATATCCACACAATTACAGAATTCTGATTCTGGATGGAATTGTAAATGAATGCATGCAAATTTTAATAAAAGTTGATCTTTTCAGAAATGTCTACTCAATCATGAATGTCAATGATAAAACAGGCTAGGAGGAAAATTTGGTAAAATACAGGCAAACTTTTCCATGTCTGGGCTAGGAAAATCATCTTTAGGAAGGATGATTGCCATCCTTACACTATTATGGAGCAAATGTATTAACTGCATAAAAGTCTTTTATATCATTATTCATTTTATCATACATGACAACTGCAGGTAGTCCTCAACTTACAACCACAATTAAGCCCAAGATGGTTGTTAAGTAAGTTTTGCCACACTTTCTAACCTTTCTTGCCACAGTTAAGTGAATTACTGCAGTTATTAAGTTAAATACATGCTAGTTGCCATGTGTCCAAATTTTGATCACCTGACTGGTTGTAAGTGGAGGAGTATCTGTATTATTTCTGCATGTATCTTACAGTTTTGTAACTTGCAGACTAAGCATAGAAATTTTATCAACAGTAATGATGGTAATGATGATGATATAAAGAGCACATAACTAAAACACATTACATTATTTTCCCAAACAGTATTTCACACTTGAAAGCATCATATAGAACAACAATTGTGATTACTTGATTTGTAGTTGTTTAGTTTTTACATTTATCATTATGCATATTTTTATTCTTTCCAAACTGTTGGAATACTGTTGGAATACTGAAAATAAATTGTGTAAAAGAGGTCCATCTGTCTGCCCATCACAGGAGTTAAGAAGAATTCTTCTAAAGAATTCAGAAGCCATACTTTGCAGGTTCTCCCCCGTTTGGGATTATAAACCTAGATTAGCTTTTGTAACCAAGGAGTGGTCTACAAATGCTATGAATACAGCATGTCAATTATTTCATATAAAGCACTTTGAACATTTGCAAAGCTTTACAAAGTCTTTATTGCCTTTCTCGGGATAAAATAACTCACAGAAATGATCATAAAATGGGCAGGAAAAAAACTGGGCAACTTCTGAGATGGAACCTCAAAACAATACAGATTTGTGTGACAGAAACTTCCAGAAAGAAAGGGATTTTAATGTAGGTATTAATTATCTGCAGTGGTTGAGGTAATTCTAATCTTGGAAATCATAACCTTATAGGCCTTCTCTCTGTTAAGTCTAAAATTTGGTATGGCAGCCCTTAGAAAGGAAATTCTTTCAGTGCCAATGAAATTATGTGTTTTATTCTTAAATGAAGACAGGAAATTTTATGGAGTGGCACCTTTGCCCTAAACACCCTGCATTGCTCACTTCTGTTACAGTCTGAATCCTAGTCTCTTTTTTCATCCTTTATTCATATAACATATGATTTAATCCTTGCATACATTCAATGACTCTTCAAATCACAAACACTTTGCTACTGATAATTGTATAACTTTAGAGCAATTTTTCTCCTGAAAAAAAAAGTTTATTTCGCTTAGCTGAATAAAAACGACAAGGTTTAAAAAAATACATCTCAATCTATTGCAGTTTATACCAGGTATGTAAGAAGTTCATATTTATATTATGTCCAGGCAAATGTAATATTCTTCAAAATGCTTCAAGATTCTTTGCTGCAACATGGCTATGCTGTGGGGTCATGCCATGATTTCTTTGGATGTACATCATCTATAATGCTGATACCTGATGGAAACCTGATATCCTTCATGGATTTTGGATTTGGGATTTTAACTCATCATCTTCAGCCAACCTGTCCATTGCAAGCAGATGTTGGGAGTTCTACAGATCATCTGGATTTTCCCACTTGTCAGAAATGAAACCTGAATGACTTTCTATCAAGGTCCACCCATTTTCTATTATGAATTATGTTTATTAATACGGGGTTACAGCATATAAGAAAATGAATAAATTTGATTTTATTTAGAATTTCTGTTTTAAAAGTAGGATCAGAAAGAAATATAAATTAGTTGCGGAAGATAAAAGGCAAAAATGAATGGAGCTGAACTATTTCAGGACAGATCTAGAAGACATAATGAACTCATAGTCCCATTTTAGGAAGGAAAGCCTTTCTATCAACTATCAGTTACTCAAAATCATAGATTATATTTATAGTAAAGATGGGAACTGAATTCTTTTACCTCCCTTTTCTAATATTCCATTTCTGACTTTCCTGGTTTGTAATCTCTGTGCTGTGTACACATATGCACATTTCGCTGCAAAAGTATAGAATGGAGAGTTTCTAAGCAGAAATGTAATAGTTTTGTTTGCTTTCTTTCTTGATGCTTAATAAGTTCTTTTTTAAAAAAATCAGATTTCTATGCTACAACATTTCAAAAGCTTGAATGGGAATACTGGGGAGAAGAACTTCAGTCAAATATATAATATATATATATATATATATATAATATTATATATATATATATATATATATATTATATATATATATATATATATATATACATATATATATTATATATATATACTATATATATATATATATTAATATATACTAATATAATATATAGGCACAACACACACACACACACACATACACATACATACAGATACTGTTGACAAGTTAAAACTACTCTATGAACAAAATATAGAAAGCATGCACTATGCAATTACTTACATCATGAAAAATCGCTAATCCCTTGTCATAGTGCTCCGGGGTCTCTGTGGCTTTCATGCGGTAAGCATGTTTGGCAGAGAGCAAACACATTGTCAACATCTCTGTACATGCCATCATCTTCGTACTACAGCTTTGCCAACTCTTTCACACCAACACTGATCTTTCTGATCTCTCTCTCCCTCCAGAAAGTTGCCTGCCCCCTGGTTGCCCTGGATTCAGTGATGGTTAGCTGCTGAAGCTACTGTGCAAGAGCTGGAAACAGCAACTAACTGAACACCGAAGAGATGCTCTTGCCAGCCTCCAGGCAACTTTCAGTGTATGCTTAAAACCCCTCCCCTAGATTGCTCTGATTGGTCAGGGTTTCTGACGGGCAAGTTTCCTCTTAGAATCTCATCATCACACTGGAGCAGCAGACTCAGCAAGAGATTCCTCCTTAGAGAGAGGAGGATTTAGTGTAAGGATTTACAGGCTGAGCTTCTATTTGTTGCAATAGACCTATGCCCATATACGCCACTCAGCTGAAAAAGTATCAAAGAAGAGAAGATTAGGAGAAGAACAATTTATGCAGCAGATATAAATACACCAGATAAAAGAGGAAAGACTGAATAATCTGAGCATGAAAGAAAATTAAGGGTGCTGCACCAACAGATTCATACATACAAAAGGAAAACAAAGGCAAGAAGTGGGAAGGGGGAAGTAACAGATGTGCAACCAACTTGTGTTTGATGATGCTAATTACTATGTCCTGAACAGATATTTCCTAATATATCTGTTGAGGCTATTTGTGCAAAGATCAACTTATGCAGCTGGATAATATGTCCTAATGGCCAAAATGTGCCAAACTTGAGACAGGAAATGGGGCATATCTAAGACTAATGCAGGTAATCTAAATATATCTTTTCTATCTAACAAAGAATTATGTGAACTCTTCAACTGACCAACCCCATGAAGAGCCATGGGGTGTGCATGTGTTTAATATTAATATCCATCTGGTGGTCTTTTTCTTTTCTCCTATCTCATGTCTTAAATTTTATTATTCATGTTTTCCCAAAAATAAGACCCTGTCTTATATTTTTTTTTCCACCAAGAAAGGCACCAGGTCTTATTTTGGGGGGATGTTATCCCGAACTAACCTCACTGGCATGCGTTGCCCCCAGCCTCCTTTTCACTGCCAGAGGCCTTCAATAACTTCTTCTACAACTGGCAAGGCTTTCCTGAAGACCTCTGCAGCTGGTAACAGAGCTCCAGATTTATCTGGGGCTCTGTTATTAACTACAGAGGCCTTTAGAAAAGCCTTCCTGGCTACAGAAGAAATGGGCCAGCAAAGCAGGGATTGGGGTGTGCGAGGCCTGGCTACAACTGTCCAAAGGTAAGTAGTAGGGCAGCTCCACCCTCCAATCCCCACCCTAGCTTAATTTTTACCCATGCACTATGGAGTGGGCGGGTTCTTAATTAGGGCTTATTTTGGGAGGTAGGACTTATATTGGGCATATATGTAAAAATCAAGGTAGGACTTACTTTCCGGGTAGGTTGTATTTCTGGGAGAACAGGGTAGTTTATTATAGTTTTAGATCTTTTTTACTGTTTCCTGTTGTTGTTTTTATCCTGAATAAAAAGAACTGCATTATGAGTAGTAATGTGTATACACACACACATCCTATTTCAATCACAAAAATAATAAGAAAGGGATTTCCTACTCGGGAGATAACCCACAAATGGTTAAACTATCTTGGAACATTCCCAATATCAGTACTTTAGATTAAAACAGTCCTTCAAGTCTGCTTAAAAGTATAAAATCCTTTTATTTTGCATTATACAGTATAGTCCTTCTGGGATAACTGTACCTAACATGGAAAGAAAGGAAGACAAAATGCTTTACTGGTGGATTTTTTTAATTGTATAGAGAAGAATCTGCATAAACAATTGACATTTTTCCACAGTTCCTCTAGTAGAAGGGTCTCCAACCTTGGCAACTTTAAGACCATGGGAGCTGAAGTCCACAAATCTTAAAGTTGTCAAGGTTGAAGACCCCTGTTCTAGAACATATTGACACCACAGCAAGTCTATGGACTGGGTTCAGATATTCATGAGGATGATTTCCCTCTTGAGTATCTGCTTTATCTCATATTCAGAATCAAGGCCTTGTTTTTATTATGAAAATAGTCCCAACTCTTAACCAGTCACTTACTCAGTCCTATCAATCTTTGAAGGTTAGTAAGTATCACTTAACACAGAATTTGTCAAACTTCACTTTCTGTTGCAGAGATAAGGCAATTTAATCAATAATGCCAGAAGAAAAACAGTCTAAAAATTATAGCCTGTGAAGATGCAAAAACCTTAGGAACTATGAGCTTCTGTGTTTGCCAGGAAGTTGCCCTTATAAGCAAACATTTAAGTGAGCTTTGAAGTTCATTCTTAGGAGACAATTCCTTCTGAAAATACAGTCCATTCTTTCAGTCATCTACGAGTATGAGATAAGTGTACTGATTTTATATTCCTTCATTGCTGAAACTGCCAATAATTTATCAAACAAATATAGCATGTCTGAGTGAGCAGGAGTTTTGTTCCTTCTTCAGATTCGTAGCTGAGAATAAATATTTCATAAAATTGGGATAGCAGTCAGCAGTGATCAAGAATGCAGATTTGATTTCAATGAACTATAAATGCAATTCCAGACTTGAACTAAGTTCCTAGTGAGATGGCATGCTGCCCTCTGAAAAGTGTAGGCTTAATAACCATGCAGAAAAACTACTTTATTTTGATTCCCTTATGGAAAGATGGGTTGGACTCAGTTATATGACCTCCATGATCCTGTGATGCTACAGTTACCTTTAAGAAATTTCTATCTTAACTCCAGGTGGCAAACATACATAATACTCCTTTCTCATCCTCTTTTTCCCCAGCAGCCCTGTGAGATGGCTTGGGATGAGAGAGAGAGTGACCAGCCCAAAGTCACCCAGCCAGCTTTCATGATTAAGGTGAGACTAGAACTCATAGTTACCTGGTTCTAAGCTAGCACCTTAACTACTATAACAAACTTGTACTCAAATTACATTCATTTCTCTCCCAGTCTTTTTACAATGCATCAATTAGTCAGATTCTAGCAGGTTCCTTATGGTGTAAATTATAGTAATGAAAGTGATTTAAACAACTTTAAATACATTTCTGACTGAACAGCTAATGCACTGACATCAGAGAACGTGATTATTTAACTTTTTTTGTAGAAAAAAACAAAAAAACTTCACCACTAGGGGGCCTGCTGTTACTTTCAAATTCCAATAAAACTGGAATATTCAATATTTCTGAAAGCATCTAAACAGATTTAAGTGTGGTCTCTACAGTATTATCTAATATCTTTTTGTGTGCTTGGATACACAAATATTTAAAAGACTGAACTAGCTAAAAATTAAAAAACTAAATCAGCTAAATTAATCTGGCATTACTGATTTTTAGTTGTAAGCACAAATTCTGTTGCTTTATTCTTTTAAAATATTTTTATTTTTTAAAAAAAATATTTTTTATTTTGCTTTTTCACATTTAAAAACAAAAACATATGCAATCTTCTCAGCACTGTGACATTGACATTTCCATTTGGATCAACATACATATTTACATTAATTTTTGTTTCTACTTTTTAACCAATTATACCCCCTTTTCCCAGACCGTATAGTATTCCATATCTTCTCTCTCTTGCAGTTCCAATATATTCTTTTATAATATTTTTAAATACAAATATTAACTTCACACGTTATATAAATAGTAATTCTGAAATTTCTCACTAAGATTTGCATTTATTCTGCATTATGTCTTTCCTCTTGGAATATTTCATAAAGTTTTGTGAAGTTCTATGTTCTGTAAGCTGAAGGAATATGAACTTACTATCTACTGTTTCTAGAGCTGTGCTGAACCAAGAGGTCTTTTCAGGAGGCTGCAGAAGCTCTCCAAAAAAAGCTTGATCTTAAGGAAATCTTTCCCGCTCTTTTGATAGTATCCATGTATAAGTTCAATCAGATCCAGACATTCTGGAAATAGTCAAAATTGCCTGAAAAGGAACAAGTGATGTCTAGGATTTACTGTTCCATAGTTTAATTATTCACCTTTTCAAGAAACTTTTAGATAAAATCCATATGTATATTTTTTTTATAGCAATGGTATATTATTGTTAGATTCTTTGCAGACAACTGAAGCAAAAGTGATAGTTTTCCATGCATCGTTATCACAGAGTAAACATTCTCTGAAGTGGATGGATTGGGTCTATAAGAATTCAAGCAGTTCCATTATTTTCAGGAACCAGTTTTATCTAGTGGTTAAGAGGCCAGACTAGAAACCCAGAGATCATGAATTCCAGTCCTGTCTTAGACACAAAACCACCTGGGCAACTTAGACTCAGTCTTCTCTCAGCCCTGGAAGAAAGCAAGAGCTAACCATTTCCAAAAATGTGTCTTGCATGCCCACAGCAATCCTGGGTAGAAATATTCTGATAGTCATTCTCATGGTCTTGTATGAACTCTTGAGAAGGCATCCTCTTCACTGATAACCAGTAAGTGTGTATAATGCTCTCTTTTCTCTATGGTTCGGAAAGCAACACTTGAAATATTCATCTTGGAATCAATAGCTTTAATCTCTTTTTTAAATCTTGAGACTGTGAAGAATATCTATTTAAAAACGTAATAATTCCATNCATCTTGGAATCAATAGCTTTAATCTCTTTTTTAAATCTTGAGACTGTGAAGAATATCTATTTAAAAACGTAATAATTCCATACTCCTCTCCCCCCAACCTGTCCCATCCCTTCTTTTTGTTTATTAAAGGCTAAATGTAATGGAAGTCTGTATAGAAACTTTGAAAGCTTACATTTTAATTTTTCAAGTCCATCTGACCAGTTCAAATACTGTAGTCTCATTTAGGAGGATTTCTTTATTATGGGGAACCTACTACAATCTCCTTACCCAGCCTTTCCCGAATTTAACATTATCAAAAAGAAACAGAAAAACAAATCAAAAAGATGCTATCTAGTGGAGCACAAAGTAGAAGAGCTCTTAATTTTCCTGAAATAAAAATAAATCTGGATTTGCCTGAGATTAGATGTAGGTGTAGATATTGATGAGATAGAGATAAATAAAAACTTAGATGAATAAAAATGTGTCTTCCTCGATCCTGAAGTCCTTTATCAGAGGCCTGGGAGTTTGATGCTTCTGCAGATTATTTTAGCTGATCCCAGCATTGCATCTTCTGGAAAGAGAGTTCTGATGTTGTTTATAGGATCTATCGGAGCCACGCTCCATGTTTAGGAGTTACAGCTTGAATGTAGCACCCTTGAGATTAGTTGGCCTTTACTTTCCACATCCTCTCTGGTCCCTCCTTCAGGCCCTGGTACTTCTCCAGCTTCTCATACTTCTTCCGGATATTCCTGTCCCTTGGCATTACTACACCTTTCATCACTATTGTTTTCTGGTCCTTGTCTACTACCATAATGTTTGGTTGATTGGCCAATACCTGCCTGTCCATCTGGATCTAGAAGTCCCAGTTGTGGAAGTGCCACAACTTTCTCTGGAATCTTCCATCTGGACTTGGAAGGGCCTTGCAGATGTTCTCATAGACAGTATGCATAGTTCAGTATATGCTATTCAGTATATGCTATTCCTGCCTGCATCTTACATCTGCCTGCATCTTATATGTTGGACTATTTCTGAAACCTTACTACACAATATGCACCTTAGGTCCTGTCTAGTGTGGTAAATCCTTGCTTCTATGGATCTGGTGTTTAAGGCCTGTTCTTGTGTTGCTGTGATGAGTGTCTCATGCTGCTTTCTAGTCCAGCCCTTTCCAGTCACTGGTAGGATTTCCCAATTTCTGCCACTTTACCTATCTGTTGATGGTACATTCCATGCCAGTTCTTGTCTTGCCATGGCACTTCCTCTGCTTGAACTTCCTCTCCTATGTGCTGTTGCTCCAAGCATTCTCTCAGAAGCTCATCTTTGGGTGTCATCTTAGTGGTGTGCTCCTGGATGCTCTGGGTTTCATCCAGGACAATAGTTTTGAACTCACTGACATTATAAAAATAATTTAACTATCACTTATCATTTTAGTATAAAATTATATTAACCATGGTCAATATAAAACTACCTTGCAAGTCTGAAAGTGCAATTCTTTGTCTCCATCCCCTCCACTGGCCTTGACAGCCTGGGAAATTAGGGTTCCTTCTGAGCCTCTTACCATGTCCACAACCAGTTTTAGGCTATGCTGCCTCCTAGTTGACCATTCTCTTGCCAACATTTCTGGGCCCAGTCTCCCAATGTCTTTCCATCATCCCATCACACCTCCAGATGTTTCAACTATCTTAATTCCTTGGAATTAAGGATATACTTGGGAAGGTTGTAGTAAAGTTTTACTACTCAGGGATGAATCATCTCTCCAAAATGTCTTTGTTGATTGTTTGCCACTTTATGTGTGGTGTGCCAACAAGGGAGGGCCATAATATGTAGGGATAACCAGATTCAAGTCCATCCTCAGTCACAGAAGGTCTCTAGGCGACTTTGTGTCTGTCACTTTCAGTCCAATGTACCAAATATTTCTTGTGTGGGGAAAAATAGTGGAAAGAATGCTAGGAATGCTGCCTACAATTCCTAGAAGAAAGGCAGGATATACCCAAGTAAATCTTTTTTTTAATTCGGGTTTCATAGGACACCAAAATGACGTGGTAGCCTCAATGCTCTCCATGATGTTTGACTTATCTCATCTCTAAGCCATGACTGAAATGCTTTTTTCTGCATTGCAAAATTCAAAAGAGGGTGAAGAAAATTAGGGCAATTCATCATTATGCTGGCAGCTCCTATTGCAAAAGAAAGAGCAAGTTCTGCTTAGGATCAACAGTAAAGAAAAATTCCAGCAAGTTCAAAATAGACATTATGTAGTAAGTTGCTACAAAGCTCCTGGGAACTGCTGAAATAGATTTTGACCAGGTGGCAATTTATTTTAGGACAGTAATGTACTTTCTGGTGTTCCTTTAACAATAAGGAACAGATTAGGATTGCAGTTGATTAAAAAAAATTGGCTATTAGGAATGAAATTTATGGCAAAGCAGTTATTGTGGTGCTTCACCATCTTTAATAGTGGTCTTGTGTTCATTATGAAACTTGGATGTGCAAAACCATTCTCATTTTCTTACCTGCACAAAATGAGGAAAGGGCTTTGCATAGTTGTGGCTGTCACCTTCGGGGGAGGGTGTGTGTTAATCTCTTGCAGACACTGCTTGGCTTTAGCTTAAGTGATGTATATGAGTGGCTCCTGAAAGTACAAGTGACCAATCTCAACCCAACTCATCTGATTTATTCTGAATGACCTGGAAACAATTCACTAAAAAAGCTGTGTTTCCTTATGTAAAACATTGCTAAAAATGTTTGGAGCACAAGAAATGGCAAGCATCCTCTTCATCATTTGCAGTTGTGCCAGGATAGCTGAGTTGACCCATTTTTTTCCCACAGTCACTTGTCCAGGAAAACAACTGGCCCTGAGGAACTGTGCTGACTGCCATAACTTTTTAATAAAACACCAACTGGTAACCCTTAGTGATTACTTCCAGAAGAATCAAAGCATATTGCTGACAAGAACTCTCTTTGGGAGAGCAATCAGAGTCCACCACATCCAGTTTATTTAGGTGAAGTCTGCTGGGCAGCTCCAGGAACAGATTGCTCAATGCCTCGCTGAGAATATCGAATTGACTTTCCATTTTGCTGCTGTGCATTATCTTGGTGATCTTTAGAATTAATAGAAACTTCTTTGGTTGGTTTTCTTTGTATCATTTCCAAGGAATTCCCAGAGCCATAGTGACACAGTGGTTAGAATGCAATACTGCAGGCTACTTCTGCTGATTGCCAGCTGCCAGCAGTTCAGCAATTCAAGTTTCCCTGACTCAAGGTTGACTTAGCCTTTCATCATTCAAAGGTCAGAAAATGAGGACCCAGATTGTTGGGGCAATAGGCTGACACTGTGAACTGCTAAGAGAGGGCCGTAAAGCACTGTGAAGCAGTGTATAAGTCTAAGTGCTATTGCTATTGCTATAGCAGCTCATCATGCAAACAGTGTAATAACAAGAGCATTTGCATCTTTTGACTCACCTTCACTGTCCCTTTTGGCAATTGCACACACACAGAAAACAATCTTCCAGTCAAACTGCCTGATCATGTTAGTACCTATGTCCAACCAGCTAAAGGCTTTCTACTCAGATAACTGGAGAAATCAGATGCTGTGTACCAAGCTACTTTTAAATTATCCCATCTTAACTTTATCCTAAGAAGGGTCAAATAATAGGAAATATCTACTGTACACAATATTTTCCGTATGTACCAGGTTCTTATCACTGCAAGCTTCTACTTACCTAAGTTCTTTACTGATGTAAGGAATGTAGAATAAAAACCTGGAACTCACAGGAATATGAAAGATTTACTGTGAAGACTATATGAGCTCAAATGCACACCTACTATATTCCTTGGCCACAGCCCTGGGGTGGGGGTGTTGAGTTACTAACATAACAAAAGTATTTCTTTACAGCATTATTTTCATAAAGAACATATTGCCATGAGCTGTTATATTCCATGGATCTGTGTACCAAAACAATAACAAAATGTGACAGTCTAAACAATCATCCCTCACAGTTAAAAACTTGCTTCATGCAAATGAGAATTTTGCAAGTACAAAAAATATTAATATATTTGATTTGTGATCCAGAATAATTTGCAAGGAAGATCCAATATACAGAGAAGAGGAAGATGCTTCATTGCTTTTTGCCCCTTATATCTCTTAAGGGATTAAAATCTCCAGCTCTTGAAAAATAGCTGTGACACAGGGAGGTATCAAAAAGCATCGCAAGGTTGGAGCAATTCATTCTCTTATTTCCTAATTTTCTTGGGTGACCTCCACTCATCTTCTATATTCCCCATGGGTGATGACAAGTTGGATAGTTTCAAAGGGTCCAGCAAGAAGGCCTCTTGGTCTCCTGCTGACATTTGTAGTGAAGTGTTGCAGTTTGGTTATTGTGACAGCAAAATTCTGAGGACAAGAACTCTGTGTTCTTAAGATTTTATGCGAACAGAAGGTAAAGCGAAATGGCAGCTAAAAGTGGCAGAATAAAAAAACAAGTAATGAAAGAACAAGAGAACAGAAACTCTATTTTAAGGAAGGTGATGCATGTACTTTAACTCATCATAGAGTATTATGCTGTGTGACATTGCTCTATTATTCAGTGAAATCCAATCACCACTTTGATTGCTATGAGTAGCAGCATTGACTGTGGCATTAGGCAAAGTATATCTCAATGGAAAGTATCTCAGGTCTTTCCAATCTGATTGACAGTACAAACTATCTGTGAGAGGTATTAAAGCTGCACATTCTGAAATGGCATAAATTCTAATTTTCCTGGAAAAATTTCCCAGAATCGGCCCCAAAAGAAAAAAAAATGAGAAAAAGGACATTATCTTAGATTTGTTTCATTTTCAGTTATCTTTATAACATGCAGCTGTTCACAAAAATATAATCAGCCTGGTATATTTTGTGAAGACCTGATGCTACCTTAACACTGGAGTGGAGAATAAAATCTATTTCTAACCACAGAACTGATAGGTGGATTTGGGCAAGAGCAAGATCATAAAAATGGAAGGAGGATTAAAAGAGAAATCGTCACAATATAGTTTTTCAGAAAATGGAAAAGAAACTGGGGATTCATTCTCCCCAAATCACATGCTGTGAGTGACTCTCCTCCCACCCCCACAACCAACCACCCAATCATATTTGTGATATAAGATCTTTATAAAAAGCTTCCATTATGTTAACAAAAGCTTTTAAACAACTTTTATTTTTGCATGGTGGGGGAGAGTTTAGCTGTCACGGGAAAGTATTCAGAGAAAAGAAAGAATGAAATAGTTAATGGAGAAAACCTAACTGAACTATGGTTTTATGAGATAGGAACATGTAGACAAATGTTCTTTTGTTCTTATCCTGGATGTGGAGACCCTAAATACCTTTGTATACTGTACAGAAAGTGGTTTATCTGACAAAGAGGGGTCTAAGTGTTGCAGATAAAATATATTACACAAAATAATAAAAATGCTAGATAATTTCAATTCTCTCTCCTAATGAAAACAAGAATTTGTAACATGTTTGCTGGGATTTCCCAGTATAGGAAAGTGGGGAATTGCATGTGTAAAATAGTAATTCTAAAGAGACATGTGTACCATTGGTGGGACTCAAAAATGTTTACCACCGGTTCAGTGAGCGTGGCTTGGTGAGCATACTTTGCATGTGTGCACACACTTTCCATGCAAGCGCATGCCAAACATACACTTTGCGCAGGTACAGAGGTGTTCCGACTCACCTCTTGCAATCCTGCACTTTGCCTGTCGCTTTGGCAGCTGCCATGCAGCAATCTGCTGTGCTGTGCAAAGCAGCTGCGCTTTAAAAGCAGAAGATAAAGGTGAGTATGGGAGCCCAGACGGGCAGGTGAGCCCAACAGTAGAGTAGAGGAGAGAACTGGTTCAGTCTCTGGTGCTCATCACTGCTACCGGCTCGGTAGAACCGGGCTGAACCAGTAGAATACCACCATTGATGTGTACAGAAGAACTGTAACTTCCACTTGACTAAATACTGGTATATCTTTTTATTTATTTATTTATTTTTTCAATTTATATGCTAACAACTCAAATTCATGAACCTGGGTGGCTAAGAGTTAGTATCAGATATAAACAAAACTGTGAAATGTAGCAATTTCTGGGAGAAGAAGGGAGGAATTACTTGAGAAGCATTTCACCAAGTTTTAAACTGGTACAGGAAAAGAAGGGGATAATTTTTATTTTCGTGACCCCCTTTAAATGAGATAATGGGGTTTTTTTTAAGTTAATGCAGGAAAAAAAGCAGTGAAACATCCCATTCCTAATCTATGCCTAACTTTGAAGATTCAGGAGCTGGGTCAACTGAGATTGTCTTCACTCCTTATGTCCAAACATTGTAGGGCTTCCGAGGGGCTTAGAAAGCAGAACTGATCAACAATTTTACAATATTCCTTGAGGAGCTGCAACCACGAGGAAAAGATTTTCCCATGAGTGAAAATCTCTGTGTTCTCTCCCCCCCCCCACCAGCCCTTCTAGAGACACAATGCNTCCCCCCCCCCCCACCAGCCCTTCTAGAGACACAATGCCATCATCATTTGCCTCCATTTACCACATCACAGCAAAGGGTAGCTTTGCCACTCCCTTTAGAGAATGGCTGGGCAGATTTTACTTTATTTTTCTTGACGCGGAAGGAAATTATATTTTGGAGAAAAAAAATTAGGCTGACTGCCAGGTTTTCAAGCTTCCATTAGGTAGCAGGAAGAACAATACCTGGCAAAATAGGATGAAGGCTGTTGGTTCCAACACTGCAAAGCTGTTGCGAAGATAAAAAAAGGTGAGACTGGGGCTATGTGGAAGTATCCAAAGAAAGAATGAGTGGTTTGCATATCTTTCTAAACCAGGGTGTCAAACTAGATTTCTTTGACAGCAGGATCAGCATCATAGTTCTCCATGGGCTGGCTGGGGGAGGGAGAAGATGGGACAGATGCCTCCTGCAGTACCCCTGTGGCCAAAATGGGGCATGGCAGGGCTGTGTGAGCCCCCCCCCCACACACACACACTCTGTTTTTGACCTGGACAGCCTCCTGCAGCACCCTGCCAGCCAAAACGAGACACAGGGGTCATGCATGCCCCCCCCTGCACCATGTTTTGGCTGCCAGAAGTACCATGGGCTACTTCTTTGGTATTCCCAGACCAATCTCATGGGCCAGATTTAAGCACCACGAGGACTGGATCCAGCCCACAAGCCTTGAATTTGACACCCCTCTTCTAAACCACTGCTTGCTTAAGCACAGTTTGCTAAACGGCAAAGCACATCAGTGAAACAAAAGAAGCAAGAGAAAATGCTTCTTTTTGTTCTTTTGTTGTTTTTGTTTGTTATCCTAACATTATGGGTGGGATTCCACTGGTTCAGACTGGTTCTATAGAACCAGATGTTATGAGTCTGCGCAGTTCAGAGAACTGGTAAATCATGCCCCTGGCTGGCCCTGGCCCTTCCTGCCCACCCACTCCCTGCCCCACCCCGTTATTTCTCATCTTGCCCACCATTGCTAACCTGCCTTCACCCGCCATTGCTGCCTGCTTTCTACCACAGCCCTGATCTCCCTGGGTGAGTGAGCCTACCAGCAAGCCTCGGTCGAGCCAACTCCTGGGACAGCCTAGGCTGCTGCACTATCCCTCCCCCGTCCCTTGCCTGGCTTGCTTCCCCATGACCTAGCTAGCTATCTTCCCCCCACACTGCAAGGCCAAGGCCAGGAGAGAAGGGAACATTGTATTTCTCCCCCGGCCACGAAGAAGCCGTGGGGCCATGGAAGCACTGGCCAGGAGAGAAAGGAAAGTCCTCTTTCTCCCCCTGGGGCTGCTGGATCTGGCCAGGGGAATGTCCCAGTGTGCTCTGGTGTTGCTGCCTCTGAAGCAAGGAAATTTCCCACATTTGCAGGATATACAGCCACCTCTCTCTCCCCCTCTGTGTGTGTGTGTGTGTGTGCGCGCATGCGTGCACATGTGCAGTGGAAGTGTTCCTTCGGGTGACACTTCTCTTCCTCTTATGACTGGTGGGAGGTGCCCATGCTCTGGAAATGCTCTTCAAATAGTGCCAAAGCACAGAAAAGCCAGGTGCCAGGCGGGTGGCTGTTCATTTGAGGAGTGAGGCTCCTGGGGCTCCGAGAATCCCAGGCTCACCTTGGAAGGGCTGCTGCCCAGAACCAAAGAAAGAGGGGAAGGTCAGTGGAAGGAGAGGGATGCAAGGACCATCTCCTCTCCAGAGGGAATCCTGAAGGGAGGCATAGAGCCAGGCAATGGCAATGAAGCAGAGATGGCAAAACCGCCAAGCCAGGCAAGGAGGGAAGAAGCCCCGGGCTGGGCATCAGAGTTGCAGGGAGGTCCAAGCAGAGGCTGGAGAGAGCGAGAGAGGGGCAGCCAGAGAATCTGCAGGGAGTCCAGGTCCTTCTTGGACCTTCAGGCTTTGGCTGCATCCAGTGGGAGTGAAGGGGAGGGGATCTCTTTCCTCCCCCCACCTTGAACAGAGGCTTCCCTCTGAACAAATGGATCAGTCACTTTTTTGTAAGGAGAGAGTTGGGTGATCGAACTGGTTGGGTAAATAGAGCAGGAAGAAGTTCATAAATTGTGTGGTTGTTTTGCAAAGGGAGGTGAAGCACAAGCAGGTGCCAAAGCACAGAAGAACCGGGCACATTTCCTGTGCATGTGCAAATCCCCCCAACCACAACCGCCAGTCACGAGAGGAGGAGGATGAGAAAGGTCACCCGAAGGGACACTTCCACCCCAGGGGAAGATAGGGAGAGGTCCAGAGAGAGAGACACACACACAGAGAGATATGGGGAGTGGGGGAGAGAGTCATAGAGAGACAGAGAGAGAGGGAGAAGAGAGAGGTGGCAATGTGTTCTGGAAATGTGCTGGCAGTGGGAAATTTCCTTGGGCAGCTCTGGAGGCAGCAAGAGGAAAACACACCAGGGTGTTCCCCCAGTCGGATCCAGCAGCATGAGTGGAAGAAAGAAAACATTCCTCTCCCTATCTCCCCCTCTGTGTGTGTGTGAGAGAGAGAGAGACAAAGACAGAGAGAGGGGCAGATAGGGAGAGAGAGAGAACACACACACACAGATGGGGGGGGAGAGAGAGCCATAGAGAGGACACATTAGAGAGAAAAGAGGGGAGAGAGAAAGGAGGGAAAGGGAGAAAGGAAAAAGAGAGAGAAGAGAAAGTGAGAGATAAGAGAAAGAAAGGAAAGAGGGAAAAGAGAAAGGAAAAAAGAAAGAGGGGAAAGAGGGAAAGAGAAAGAAAGAAAGGAAAAAGGAATCCTACCCCTGGTGTGGCTGTCCCCAGAATGACAGAGATGGAAGGAATAATGGGGTCAATATATGAAAGTCAGCATTACAGGCATCCAGTCTGGTTTGCCATTAGGAATCTTTTGTTTACCAATATCTGTAAATTTGGAATATTTTCCCTTCTGTGCTACAAATTCATTTTTGTTAAGAGCATGGGATGTTTGAGTGTTAACATTTCTGAATATGTTTTTGTGTTCATTCATGGAAGTCGTTAACTTTTGATTTGTCAGTTTTGGTTGCCTGATTATTACCTTCAGCGTGGATTCTTGAGAGTTAAATAGATCTAAGTAAATAATAAACTTTCTCCATTCACAGCTCCTAATGTCTGTTTTTTGAAGAAAAAATCATTTCTAAAGATGTTATTATTGTTATAAAGTATGTTTTGTTTGTGTAAGTTCTCTGCAACAATGCCACATGACAGAAACACTATGAAAAGAAATAAATACTGGGCTATGAGTGTCAGGGGATTAAAAGATATTGAGCCTGAGGCCTCCGCTGCTTTTGGCCTGCCATCTTGGATTTGGGGTTTGAAATCTGTTAAAGTCTCCAGTTCTCTTTTACATCTGCATAACTGCAAGTGTTGTTCTTAGTTCTGATCTGGTTCAATAGCTTGTGATCCAATGTAAGAAGTGGTGCGTGAGGAACAAGAGTGAAAGGATACAGAGGTATTCATGCAGAATTGAAGGTTGGGCTTCCTGGGGAAGAAAGGATCATTTTGGGACTGAAACTCATGTTACTGTAGATACAAGAAGAAGCACCAGTTGGGTCTAGGAAGGGTCACCAATCTGAAAACATTAAAGCTGCATGATTCTGAGCCATCATAGGTGTGAATTTAATCTTTCTTTCTTTCCTTCCTTCCTTCCTGCTTTTGCCTTTTTCTGTGCTGTTCTTATTTTATGATACTTGTAGAACTGGGGTTGCTCTGAGCATCCTTCTTGTTTCTAAGTTGCCTTGTTTGTTTTTGTTGATTGCATTTACTTTTTTATTTTTTTGAAGACCAGCACAAAGATTAAAAAGCACAGCCCCTGCCTTCAGGCTTATTCTCAGAGAGGCAAAGTACAGTACAACAGGGCCAAACTGGGAGAATCCCACCCCTGGTGTGGTGTGTATGTGTATGTTTCAAGTGGGCTTCCTAGGTTTAGAAGGAGAGAGGGAAAGAGGAAGGGACAGAAAGAGAGAGAGAGAAAAGGGAGGAGAGGGGTGAGAGAAAGAAAGAGAAGGGGATACAGAAAGAGAGAGAATAAGAAGAAAAGAGAGAGGAGAGAGAGAGAGAGAGAGAAAGAGAGAGAAAGAGAGAAGGAAAGATACAAGAAAGAAAAGAATAGAGAAAAAGGAAAGAAGAAAAAGGGAGGGAGAAAGGAAGTGAAAGGAAGAAAGGGGGATGGAAGGAGGGCGCAGAAAAGAAAGGGAAAGAAAGAAAGGGGGATAGAGGAGAAAGTAAATGAGATATATGAATAGATTAGATAAAATACATGGAAGGAGGGAGGAGAGAGAAGAAAAGGAGAGGAAGGAAGGACATAAACCCTGGCTTCAGAAGACTTTGAAGCAGCCACAGCAATCTAGGGCTGGCTTTGCAAGGGATCTCAGAGGTCATCTAGTCCAACGGTTGCCAACCAGTGAGCCGCAAGAAAATTTTGGTGGGCCGCAGAGAAATCTCACCCCCAGAACACCCCCCAAAGCAATTAATCCAGGCTGCGAAAAACACAAGGCTGCCACGCTGCCCACATGGCCCGCTGAAACCCTCCCCTCCCACTCACTCCTTACCTGGTTAAACTTGGTCTGCTAAATTGCTATTTTTTCTTTTCCAACTATCAGCTGTTCTGCTGTGCTGGAGATTTAGATTTCCTAGGAAGCAGGAAATTGGTTGATTTCTTGGTTTTACTAGTAGTCTTTAGATCTTCAAGCTCTGCTTTTAAGTACAGCCGATCACCTCCCTGGACTGAAGGTTTGCTTGCAAGCAAATTCAGTGCAGACTCACGGCAGCAAATTTGAGAGACTGAGCTAGCCGACTGCAGAACAGATAGATCACTGAATGATTCTGAGGAGCAACTCAATCTGCCTGCTTATGCTGAATGTTGGGTAAAAGTTGCACTCTTTTTAAAAAATAAAAAAGCAATTATTTACATGCATGGTGTGTTGTGAAGGGTTAATATTTATGAGTTTGTTGCCAGCAAAATTTTATGTGACAAATCTCTGAGCTGCCAATGGCAGATAGACAGGTTTCTGAATGAATCCTGTATTCTGTGAGCCAACTCAATCTGCCTGCCTGCTTTGCCTGATTTTGGATAAAAGTTGCTCTTTTTTATAAAAAAAATCAATATTTATATATTTACAGTATAAAATTTACATACAAGCCATGCCCCAGCCAGTCACATGACACCAAGCCATACCCACAAATTTAGGGCACACCCACAGAACCCAGTATAGTGGTCTCTGGAATCTAAAATTTGGTGGGTCCCTCGAGGTCCAAAATGAATGCGGACCCCTGATCTTAGTCCAACCCCTTTCTCCAGCAGGAGATCCTAATACAGAATCAAAGACAGGCAGGCGTTAGAAGTTTGTTGTATGTGTTGTGTGTGTTGTGTGTGTGTGTGTGTATCAAAATACACAAGAAACAGTTCCACAGTAGCTCTAGTAAGAGCGTCAGTTGTAATTTAAACACTTGCTAAGAAACTGGCCATTCAGTCAAGAATTCTTGGTCATGTAAAGTAAGGGGATGTGGGTGCCACTACATGGTTGCCAGTCCAGGTAACTGGCCCAGGGCCTCACCCTGCCCTCTCTGGGGCTCCCAGGCCTTGAAACATATGGCAAAAAAAAGAAAGCCACAGACCACAAGAACGTGTGGGATGTTGTAGTTATTTGTCATAACTCTCTCTCTCGGTGGTGTGCTGTGCTCTGCTGGTGTGTGTGTCATAAACTGTGGTTGTGTCGGGCTGTGATCGTGTACGCTGCTGATTTGCTATGGCTGTCAAAACACCAAAAACGGGCCAAGTAGCTCTGTGGAGATCAATTGTAAATTAGAACACTTGCTAAGCAACTGGCCATTAAGCGAGGACCACTTACATTTGGTTTGCCAGTCACATGGCCCCATGGCCACGCCCACCCCATCACATGACCACCAAGACACACCCACAAATTAGGCCATACCCACAGAACCAGTTGTTAAGAAATTTGAATCCCACCCCTACCTAACATGCCAGTGCAACACAGTGTTTAAATTTCTGGATGGAATCAGAAAGGCTTCCTGATGTTGCCCCTTGTCCCAAGTGATTTTTGAAACATTGACTATCATTGCTCCAAATTTCTTTCGCATGAGGATAAAAGAAGGAGCTTCTCCAAGTGTCTTATATTGAGTTTCCAAAAGAAAGGCAGGTTAATACAGGATATGACCTCAAGTTTAGTGTAATCAGAGGTGGTATTCAGCAAGTTCTGACCAGTTCTGGAGAACTGGTAGTGGAAATTTTGAGTAGTTCGGAGAACTGGCAAATACCACCTCTGACTGGCCTTGCCCCCATTTATTTTCTGCCTCCTGAATCCCNCACAGGAGAACAGAACTGGAAAGCAGGTTAGTGGGATGGGGAGAGAATGGGATTTTGCAGTATCCTTCCCCTGCCATGCCCACCAAGCCATGCTCATCAAGCCATGGCCACAGAACTGATAGTAAAAAATTTTGAATCCTGCCATTGTGTGTAATATTAAGGTGTTGGCCCAGAAACCAGGAGATTGTAAGTTCATGAAAGACAGCTGGGTGAATTTGGGCTGATCACTCTCTCTCAGCCCATCCTGGTTAGTTGTTGTGGGGAAAACAGGAGTAGGAAGGAGCATTAGATATGTTCACGGTCTTGAGTTACCCATAAAATAATAAAGGGAGGTTTAAAGTCTAATAAATAAAATAAAAATACAAAATATAAATATTGCACTGGCTCCTCATATCATAAATTTTCATGCTATAAAATGAGAATTGGATTCAAGATTTTATACTGCTGCTGTGTTGTTGCCTAACTGTATCCAAGAAGGTCTGCCCAGGATGAACTCAACAGATTAAAGAGATTAATAGGAAAGGATGAAACCTTTTTCAAATGCCGAACATCAAGTGATGATTAGGCAATGAAACTGCTACTATCTATGATTTGTATTCAGGCATTTTTTCACAGTTCATGATAAATATTTTTTCCTCCCAACAGAAGGAGATGAATGTCATTGCATTAATTTAAATATCCTTGGCTGGTTTGAAAATTTCTGCAGGGAATGGAAGTAAACAGATTTCAATCATTTTCTTAGCCTCAGACAATACTGGGTCCATTCATTAGTTTCTTTGATCACATTTTTCATCTGTCTGAGAACTTTAAGAAAAAGCCCAAATACCAAATTATTTTAAAATCACATTTTAGCTGCCCCAAATAGATAATTGTATGTACGTATGTGTATATATATATATATATATGTTTTTTTAAGCTCTCGCGGGTACTTACATTTGTGCTGTTTAGCTTCCTTCGG
>BHFT01035448.1:0-45339 GCA_004320025.1 Laticauda laticaudata
TCAGCACCCTCATCTCGTGCGCCTTCCTCGAGAATGTAAGTATGCTCCTGTCCCATCCGCCGCATACGCCTCTTCTCCCTTTGGCTGCGACCAGATGGGTCCCTCATCAGAGGGGCTCCCAGGTAGGGGTGCTGCCTCTCCACACCACCACAGCAGCAGCACCAGCAGGAATCATCATCACTTCATCGTTCAATCCTCACCACAGGATCATAATCAGCATCTCATCATCAGCAGCAGCAGCAGCAACAGCAGCAAACAGGATTCATCCAACATCGCAGCAAGCAGCAGTGGCAGCAGGACCGGATCAGCACAGTAGAGTAACACCAGCAGGCCAGCAAGTCCAGGAGCACGACAGGACAGGAGCGAATGAGCAGGATGAGCAGGCACGAGCAAGACAGGAGCGACACAGGATGAGCAAGTCCATTGGCACGAGCTGAACGAGCAGGAGCAGCAGGGACAAAGCAGACTTCAAAACAGGTAAGCACCAGCGAGAAGCACCCATCGCAGGAGCAGCTTCAGCAGAAGCCCCAGCAGAACAGATTCAGGGGCAGGGTGCGAGAGGTTGGCCCGTGCCCTCTTCGCCAGGGATGGCGCAGGCCTGCTGAGGCTTTCGCTTTTCCTCCCCATGGTGTGGGTTGCTGGCTGGCACGAGCTGGCACGAAGGCGTGCAGAAGCCAGCACGAAGGCCTGGCAGGAAGCTGGCAGGTAGGCGCAGGAACCTGGCAGGAAGCCTTGGCCGGCAGGCATGCAGCCAGGGCAGGCGGCAAACTCAAGACGTGTCCAGCAGCAGTCTTTCCTTCGAATGCTGGTCCGTCGAGCTGCCTTCCTTTATATCCGCGTGGCTGCGCCATGCATGCCGCCCCGCATGCGCAGATTAACACCGCAGGACATCATCGGCTTCCGCTTGATCCGCTTAGGCTTCTGCTGTGGCATCCCTTTTATCCGCTGTGACCGCTCGTTCCGCGTCCGCTGCTGGGCCCCCCGGAAGCCCTGCAGTTGGCGCCATCCGCCCCCATCCGTTTCCCTCTGCTGGCTTCCGTTCCCATTCGTTTGCATCCAGCCCTGCGTCCTCCCCGCGTCCATGGTTAGTCCGGCCTCCCGTTATGCAAATTTTTGCCCCTTTTGAGAGCGGATAACAACGGATGGAACATTTTGTTCATCCGTTGTGTCCTTTTTGCATCCGTTGGCCGGTGTGACATGGGCTTAAACTGAAGGGTGCCTGGAGAGTTGCAGCTCCTCAATGGACTGGATCAGTCGATCCTCTTTTGATATTTTTGTGACACCCTAACCCTTTATTGACTCGTTTAAACATTTTGTAAGAACAGGACCCATTCGAAACTTAATTCATGAAGGATTGTTACACTTTTGTGTATTGTACTGCCAGTAAAACAGCAATGTGGTACTATCAATAAAGGAGAAAATTGTAGCTCAGGGTTGAAATAACCTTCAATGTGGTACTCTTAAAGGACAATAACTAAGCGAAATAATTTTTCAGAGCCAAAATTCAACAATTATCCAGAAGTTCCTTTATTAATTACATGTTACATGAGCATGTTTTGTTGGATGTGTAGTTTCACTCCCTAACTATAATTCCAAAGGTTTTTAACAGGAATTTCTATTACCAAAACATAACAGGGAAATCCTGATTGCTGAACATTAAGTGCTAAATACGTTCAATTATTATTTATGAGCTGCTGTCTTAATATGATGTTCGGTATGGTCCTTAGAATACACTTTGATGCCCTAATATTGGATCATCTCATTTTACCATTACATTCACAAATATAAGTTTATAAATCTTAAAATTATACCAAAAATAGATAGAAAAAAAGCTTGAAATTTGAAGCTAAGGAATTAAAGAGGCAAAACAACCCTGGATTAAAGGAGCTTGAAATCCTAAAGATAAGAATAATTAAAGCCATGATCTCAAAGATCCTGTCTCAGAACAATCATCCACAAAAGGATAGTGTCCCATGCTACAGATCAGGATGCAGTGAAATTAACATTTAAAACAACCCTGATGGCCTAAATCGACAAAGTCCTTTGTGCAATAGACAAGCTAAAAATATTAATGCCACCAGCAACTAGGTTTGATGAGATATTAAGGTGCTGACCTAGAAACCAGGAGACTGGGAGTCTCACGGGTGCTTTTTTTTCAAAAGGCAAGTGGACTGTTTTTTCTTTGAGGAGGAAGAAGAAGACATTTCATTTGGTGGTGGTATTCAGCAGGTTCTGACCAGTTCTGGAAAACCGGTAGTGGAAATTTTGAGTAGTTCAGAGAACTGGCAAATACCACATCTAACTGGTGATTTTACAGTATCCTTCCCCTGCCACACTGACTAAACCACACCCACAGAAAAGGTAATAAAAAAAAAATGAATTCCCCCCCAAAATTGAATATCATTTCTGATCCAAGAAGCTTCATCAGTTGTGACTGGATGGTAAGGGAATGGAAGGGTAGGTTCTAACAGGATGGTGGGGATGAATGGAAGGATTGTATTTCTTTGCAGTCATCTGATTGTTAGCACTCTGTCTGAGAGCCATTGAGGCCACTTGGAAATTCTAAAAGACAAGAGTAATTAAAGCCACAATACCAAAGATCCTACCTTCCTTTTGTGTCTAAGGAAGGCAGAACCCCACCCCACACTTAAGCATGAAAGCTAGTTGAGTGATTTGGGTCAAGTCATTCTCTCTTTCTTTCAGCCCATCTCACCTCTCAGGGTTGCTATTGTGGGCAAAACAGGAGGCAAGAATAGTAGTTATGCTTGCCACCTTGAGTTCACCAAATATAAATTAAAAGGTGGGATAAAATAATAATAACAACAAAAATAATATTTATTTATTAAGCATGAAAGCTAGTTAGGTGATTCGGGTCAAGTCATTCTCTCTCTCTCTCTCAGCCCATCTCACATCTTAGGGTTGCTGTTGTGGGCAAAATAGGAGGCAAGAATGATAACTATGTTTGCCACCTTGAGTTCACCAAATATAAATAAAAAGGTGGGATAAAATAACAACAACAATAATGATTTGACAGGTGGATAAAAATGCCAAATCCAGTTTAAACACCTGGTCAATTATATTAATCCCCCAGTGAGGCACTGTTTGGATGTGGTTGTGGTGTTTGTATGCTATAAGAAGGATGGGAGTTATGGCAGAAGTTCAACCACACTGGACCTGCAAATAGAAGCAGAATGACTGTGGCAGAAGAAAGTGTTCTGACCTGGCTCCCAAACACGACAAATCCTCTGTAATTAATTAAATGTTCCCTTTATTAGAAGCACTAGCAGCCCTGGCAAAATCTCTCTCTCTCTCTCTCTCTCTCTCTCTCTCTCTCTCTCTCTCTCTCTCTCTCTCACANCACACACACACACACACACACACACACACACACACACACACACACCAGGCTAGCTAGTCTGTCCAGCAGGGAGATTAGTAGTTGTCTGTCACACCTATTCATCTCAGCCCCCTGCCTTTTATCCCCAGAAATAGGGTGGGGCTTCGCTAGTTGCAGTGGCTCTTCCGTCCCAAGGATCGCCCCGTTGATTTCCACTGCTCTCCTCTCCTCTGCACATCCCTGCATCAGGCACTGGACCCAGCTGTTCCTCCTCTTCCTCATCAGACACATCCAGACCTGGAGGCTGTTGACTCTCCATCTGAGGGCTGATAGATGGCCCAGGCTCCACCTCTGTCTCTATCTCTGACAGCTCCATTTCCTCTTCCCCCTTGGAACTCTCAGATTGCCTTCACACTGGCCCTGACTCCAATGCCACCTCATCATCTGATTCAGCTGCTGAAGGAGCTGGTGGCCAACAGGCCACAACAGAAAGCAAAGGTGGTACCAATAGTAATAGGCAGCTTGGGTGAAATCCCAAAATAGCTGGAGCACCATTTGAATACCACCAGCCCCAACAAATTCACTGTCAATCAATTGACAGATCAGTCAATTACAAAGGACAGCTTTACTTGGAACAGCTTCCATCCTGAGACAATATCTTTAACACCATCAAACATTCACATCTGCCTATCCCAGGTCCTCGAGAAAGACTCAGTATTCTAAATATTTGGCTGTCTGTACAACAAACATCAATAATAAAGTTATACTCTAGTTTCTGTTTAGAGCATATAAATTTTTCACCTTTAAATATTTCTCTAGTAATATTAATAAACTTGCCTTAATGGTTATATTTTGCCCACTAGATGGTGCTCATATGGATTGATATAAATAACATTCATACTGACAAAATTAATTGTACAAACCAATCCAGTCTCTGCCTTAGTTGCTGGTCAAAAAGAAGATAATGTCTTTTTCCTAGCAAATCATTGAAGGTATGTTAGCACTGGAAATCGACATTTGTTCAACAGCATCGTTGTATGGTGCTTACAGGCAATTTTCAATAATAACAGGGACCAGAATTTTGGTTGCTAAGCAATGCGGTTGTTAAGCAAGTCATCATGTGACCAGGCCCAATGTTATCATTTTTATTATGCCAGTCATTAAGTGAATCACATAGGTGTAAAGTGAAGCTCCGATTGACTTTGCTTGTCACAAGGCATCTGGGAAGATTGCAAATCACAATCACATGACACATGACACTATAAAAAAATCATATAATAATAGACAAACACAACATATAAATGCAAAATATAAAATGGGGCCAACCAGAAAGCAAGACAATCAGAACAGTCACTCAACTGACCCTTAACAACTGGGGAAATGTCAGGTCTTAATAGCTTTCTGAAGGAGAAAAGAGGTGGGGAATCTGGCGTACATTGGATGGAGGGGTGGTTATTCCAAAGAATGGGGCAACTACAACAAAGACACACACTTCCTAGCTCCAACAAGGTTTAAAAGAAAGAAACTGGAGTATACCTCCTTCTGGCAGTGTGTAAGAGATTAGGGTTTAGATTACAATTTACATATGTGGAGAGTTGAAGGCTTGTAAAAAGATCTTGCTATTAATAAGGGTATGATAAGGGTAATGAACTATTCTGTATTATTCTGATTCTTCTGATATCATCTGGAAATCAAATCATTTTCTTCCTGAGTTGTCCCTAGAATTCAGTGGAATGATTTCTAGAAATAGGGCCTTAAACATGAAATTCAGGTGTGGTGCAGTGGTTAGAATGCAGTATTGCAGGCAAACTCTGTCCACAGTCTGGAGTTTGATCCTGATGGGGCTCAAGGTTGACTCAGCCTTCCATCCTTCAAAGGTAAAAAAAAAAGAAGAAGAAGAAGAAAGAATGTGGGAGCAATATGCTGACATTTTAAACCTCTAAGAGAGTGCTGTGAAGCACTATGGGGAAGTATATAAGTCGAAGAGTTATTGCTATTGTTATTGCTAGGTATATCTTGCTGATCTCCAGTGTCAGCTATATTCTGGTGACCTGGTTCTGATTTCCAGTTATGAATATTATCAGGTGAAAATTGAAGCTAGCTGCTTTGCCTCGATTTATCTGTTAGCTGAAGACATAATGCTTGAATGAACATGGATAGATAAGTAGTGGAGAGAAAGGAAATAGGTACTGTGAGCATGTATAGAAACATGTGGAACCATGTTACTACAGCTAGAAGTGCCAAAACTCTTCTGATAAATGGCAAAGGTTCAGTATATTTCAGGGAAGGATTCTTTCCATGTGGCATGTGGTACTTTCTTCTCTTATGTATTCTTAAGTCACCTATAAATATACAGCAAGCCCATGCCTGGGAGAAAAAGAGGAAGAAAATCACTATACTGTTGCTTTTGTGTTTAATTTATGACTCAAAGCCACACCACTCATTCTATAAAGCCTCACGGAAAGCATAAAAATTGCTTTTGCTCTTATTAATTTCACACCAAAAGAAACTAGGGAGAAGCAATTTCCCAAAACAAAGACTTCTGAAGGTGCCTGAGGGATTGCCAAACAAAGCTAAAAAGCACAGCTGAGCAACTTGCAAGCTTTAAACCAGGTGGAACAATACCTTGAATAATGCTCTGTTGCAATAGCAATTATGAAGAAAGAGACAAATAGGGCCTCTTGGAATATTGGCAGCCTTTGTTTCACACTTCACTGTGTGTTCCTTGTGCTCTAATAGCTGGCAGCCCCATTGATTTCTGTCTCCACAGAATTAACAAAACCCGAGCACAAGTGAAAACCTTGCTTTTGGTTAACCTTCATGTCCCTTTCCACCAAATGTTTGGTTTCAGGGATCTCTGCTGATGACGGAATGCTAACTTCTCCTTTCAACTAGGTTGGAAATGCCAGCGTCTCAAACTAAGTAAAAATAATGTAATGCTAACCTGGGGAACAAAACACATTTTCCTCCTGTTTGCCTCCTTTGCTTTCCACTGTTCTTATGGTAGTAGTGAAATAATTTGAGCAATACAGCCTCTGTGATCTATCTGAGATGTAAGATGGAAACCAGTGGTGGGATATGGGATTCAAAAAAATTTACTACCGGTTCTGTGGGCATAGTTTGGTGGGTATGGCAGGGGAAGGTTACTGCAAAATCCCATTCCCTCCCCACCCCATTAGCCTGCTTTCCAGATCCATTCTCCTGTTCAGGGCAACAAAAGAAGACCCAGCCAATCAGCTGGGACTCGGGAGGCAGAGAATAACTGGGGACAGGGCCAGTCAGAAGTGGTATTTTCCAGTTCTCTGAACTATTCAAAATTTCTGCTACCGGTTCTCCAGAACAGGTCAGAACCTGTTGAATGACACCTCTGATGGAAACTGATGGCCTGGCCAAGGAGATGTGCTGCTCTCCTACATCTCAGATAAACAATAGAGGAATGCATTAGTTGGTAGATTTGTTTTAATCAGCTAAGATTTATGCTAAGAGCAGAGCAGATACAACCTTGGTCATTTTGAAGCCTCTCAGGTACACTGGAAATAACCTTTTCCCCTTTTGAGGGGTCCTTGGTGCTCTCTGAACTTACTTGTTTTCTTACAGACATTTCATTACTCAAACTAGGAAACACCATCAGTGTTAGTAAGGAGTCAGTTTATATTCAAGTAGCTTGCCTGTCAGTGCTGGTGGGATAGTCTTAGAGATTCTATGGCTAGGCTGTTTGCTGTTGGCTTCTTTGGCAGCTTCTTGATTGGGGTATTGTTTACTTGATTGTTGGTCTAATGTTAACCTTGGAGTTAATCTCTGCTGATCTGGGTGCTAATTGATGGTGAAGAGGTGCTTGGGTCATTTTGTTCCTTTTGGGGCTGGGTGATAGTCTTTTTTGCGTAGTCTATAGATGTTGTTAATGTCTATATGTCTATTAATGGCTGATTTGTCAAAGTGCCAGGCTTCTAGCAATTGCCAGGCTTCTAAACACAGCCACTATGTAGGACAAACAGGTAGAAGACTGGCAAAACGCATCCATGAATACCAACTAGTAGTCAGAAGACAAGATGAAAATTCTTTAATTTCACAACATGTAGACAGATTTAACCATAGTTTCAATTGGGAAAATGTGACCATTCAAACCAAGTCCAAAAATGCTAGGGAATTTCTAGATGCCTGGCACTCTGACAAATCAACCAGCAATGGACACACAGACATTAACAACATCTGTAGACTATGCAAAAGAGCAGCCCAAAAGAGAACAAAAAGATTCCAGCACCTCTCCACCAGTAACCACCACCAATATCAACATATATTAATTCCAAGGTTAACATCAGACCAACAATCAAGTAAACAATATCCCAATCAAGGAACAGCCAAAGAAGCCAACAGCAAACAGGCCAACCAAAACATCTCTAAGACCATCCCCACCTACACTGACAGGCAAACCACTACTAGGACATAAACCTACAGCAAACTGCACTCCAGTACTCAGCACTGATGATGTTACCTAGTTTGGCTAATGAAATGTCTCCAAGAAAAAAAGCAAGCTCAAAGAGCACCAAGGACCCTTCAGGTCAACCCTGAGCTACAAATATTCTCCTTTATTTTTCCCCTTTTGTTTAGGAAACTATGGAGAGAGTGCCATGGAAGCTTTCAAGGAACTGGCTGCACAAGAAGGCCTTTGTATTGCGCATTCAGACAAGATCTACAGCAATGCAGGAGAAAAAAGCTTTGAGAAGCTGTTACAGAAGCTCCGGGACAGATTGCCAAAGGCCAGAGTTGTGGTTTGTTTCTGTGAAGGAATGACTGTCAGAGGAATCCTCATGGCTATGAGACGCATGGGAGTACTTAGAGAGCTTCTACTGATTGGGAGGTAAGTCATGTACCTTTGGTTGCTGTCATATTGGGACAAAGAGGAGAAAGAAAGGTAAAACCTTGTTACTGATGTAAATCTAGAGTTTAGAACTGAGAGCTCTTGTGGAAAATCAAGACCAGAACTTAGGCTTAATTTCAGCGGTGGGATTCAAATAATTTAACAACCAGTTCTCTGCCCTTATAAGTTCTTCCAACAACCAGTTTCCAAACTGCTCAGAAAGTTAACAACCAGTTCTCCCAAAGTGGTGTGAACTGGCTAAATCCCATCACTGCTTATTTTTCTTTTCTTGTATCACAAATGCCTCACATTATTTTTTGAAGATAATTTCCATTTCACTTTGCCCTTAAAATAGCAGATCAAGTTTTAAAACCAACCAATGTTCTCTGGACAGGTTGCATAAATGAACAAAATGTGCTAAGTTGAGCACTAAAGAGGGATTATATAAACACCTTCTGGTAAAAGGAACCATCCTGAGCTAGTAGTATGGTCTTACTTTATTTGATAACTTTTTAAAATTAGTTTATGACATATGTTGTGGCTTAATAGAGAAGCACAGAGTTGACCTTGGAGAGAATACATGACAACCATTAAGACAACATAAACTTTGCCTGGAAAAACAAGACAGTGGGAGAAAGAAATTCAAGATTGCGCCAACTAGATTCTCTTTGGTATAAGAGGGAGGGAAGGCAAAACACTTGCAGGCTTTCAAGAATCTGTTATTTTGCCTGAAGTTAATAAACCAGAGTTCCATTATTTTTTGTGATATCTGCTTCCTGACCTGGTCTAATTTGAAGGGCTGACAGGTTTTGAATAATGGTTCTTCCTCTTTACATGTCTCCCTACCACAAAGATCTCCAAATGTTTCATTTCAATGGCTTATTGTCTTTCATTTTTTCATTTTTATGGAAACTTATTTTGTGAGAAATACAAAAACACAAAAACCAAATATCTACCCCACCCTCATTTAAAATTTCCACCTCTGCACCTTGATAATATCCTATCCACTTTGCATCATTGTCCATGAATGGTAGCTCTTGTCCCTCCCTACTTCAGGAAGGAAGGATTAATCATGCTTGATGTAAAATAATTCTCAAGGAACTTGCTGGGGAGGAGAAAGAAGGTTGATCTTGTAAGAGATGGTGATAAAGCTGAGAAAGGAATGGGAGAGAAAGCAGATATGCGTAGTCAAGAGACAAGACCAAGCCAGTTGATACCATATCTTGCAAATGGAAATTTAGTCCGGCTGTAAAATTATTGAAGGATAGAAACTTAATTAAACTATGTTCACAAGAGGCTGTGGAAATCTTTTGCCATGTCCAAAATTCTATATCCACCCCAGGCTAGCATGACTTTCTGAAATCTATGCAGTTCTTGCTTCATTGAACTTGCCAGCTGTGTGCTGCTTGATAACCCCATTGGACAATATTTCTCTGTTCCCTCCATAATTAATAAAACTAATATTTTCAGTTGGAAATGAAGCTCTTTTACTACTTCATCCGATAATTGAAAACATGTGTCATAATTAGAGATCCATCTATATTTGTGAGTATTGAAAATATCACAAGAAAAAAATGTTTCCTGGGCAATGGAAGATTATGTGCACAATGAAAACATTTTGATAAATATTTCCTGCATGTATTTAATCTTGAACACCATGAATAGTTTTATTTGAATAAAATTGGCAACTTGGAATTATATTTATGCAGGAAAACTCCAAATATGTCTGAGAAAAGTTATGTATTTTAGGACAAGGAAAGCTCTGTTTTTGCATTTTTCCTTTTTGGCTAAGCTAGAGTTGAGAAAAGCTTTCCATCAAGTATATAGATAGTTCTTTTCAGGCCAAAGCAGAAGCAGAAGTGCTTGTTTTAGCTGATTCCTCAGGTGATGAGCACAGGTGAGACAATGCTAATCATCAAAAATATCATGGATCCGGCAATTTGTGTCAGTGATAGAACTAACTTTTAAACATCATTGACAGATACTTGTTCCTTTTCTTCCAGCTGCCTGAGGGTTTCAACTTGTCACTGTTTCAATTTACCAATTCCTATGGACCCAGATGATGTTTCCCTGCACTCAGGAATAGTAGACTGAGCTGTCAAAAAAGAAAATAGTAATGATAGGAAGCTTAGAGTACTATGAAGCATGTCAAAAAAGGGAAAGAAATTTGGAGCAAATATTTTCTTCTTCCAGTCCATTTAATTCATAACCCTAGTGGCAGATGCCCTGAGACTAATTCTCCCCCTTTCCTAAACAATTGCAAAAACTGCTGAATTATGTTTTCCTTCCTTCCTTCCTTCCTTCCTTCCTTCCTTCCTTCCTTCCTTCCTTCCTTCCTTCCTTCCTTCCTTCCATATGAATCGTTGAGACAGCTATATTGGTCATCCAATGTGTCTTCAAAAACTGATCTTTCTCCCCTCAAATATAGGATCAAGGACCAAGTTTTGGAATTATGGACAAAAAGGAAGTATGTAATGTTGTGATTGTTGTGGGTCTCCAGTGACTCTGGGTAGAGAAGTTAATGAATTGTTGAAGAATTCTTTTACACTTCAGTGATGTTTATAAGCTTTATCTCTCTTGTATATTAAAAACATGCAGTTATGTATAATGCCACCAAGGAGGATGTATAGATCGTTCACTTCAAAAATCTACCTATTTAAGTTTCAGTTTCTTCCTCTGTTTTTCCTCATATCTTTCTTCCATTTATTTTGTCCTGTGCCACCTCATGTTAATTTTATGTGAGATGTCAACAAAGGAGAGCATTGAAAGAGGAGGCTTCATCTCTTTTTAATTCCACATCAATCTCTATCTATCCCTTTGAAGTATAGATCAGGGGTGCAATTCAACTGGTATCACAACCGGTTTGGTGAGTGCTCATTTCACATGCGTGCGTGCCAAACATGCGCTTTGTACATACACAGCACATTTGCTACTGACCTTCTCCAGCAATCCCTGTGGGTTAAACAGCTAACGTGTGGCAATTCACTTTGCCGCACGAATCAGCTGAGCTTGAAAACCAGGATATAAAGCACAGACTAGAACCAGGATGGGCGGGTGGGCCCAACAGCTGATCGTTGGAGCAAACTGAACGAGTTTGCTTCCAGCTGATCCTCAGAGCTACTGGTTTGCCTGAACTGGGCCAAACCGGGAGAATTCCACACCTGGTCTAGATACATGCCAATAGATGTATCTGTAACAATATCATTTTCACAACTATAGTAAGATGATTTAAAAAAAAACAACCCAAAACATGTACAGCTTGGAAGAAAGAAAAGCAAATTTCTCTCACCAACCCACCCAATATTCATCTGAAATTTTACAAGTTTCTTAGTGTCGCCTCTATGCTGCAAGCTTGAGTAGGAGCTGTCATGTAAAGCTTAAGCTGCTTTTTAAATTGCTTGACAAACTGATAGAAGTCACAAAATCTAAGAAATAAACAGTTAACAAAAGAAATTATAATGTCATTTTCCACACTGGCAAAATCTGTTTTTTAAATAACTGAAATAAAATCTTGGTTAATCTTAATAAAAAACCCTATTTTTCTAAAACAGAAACATGAAAGATAGATAATAATGACAATTCTGATATCCTTGAATTCTAGGAATGCACTGAGATCTTTCAAGAAGAACCAGTATAATCTCTAGTGACAACCTCTCTTATATTTATTTATTTGACAATATTAGTTGCCTGCCTCAATCCTGACAGATTTTTAGAGAAGAATATAATACAATCTAAAAAGTATGAATATGACAACAATAAAAATAATCTAGTTACTGAAGCCCCAAATCAGATGAGACCTGATAATATATTAGAAGCAATATGGATGGCCTATATGAACCTCATGAAAAAGGGAAAACTTTAGTAAATTCATATAAAAATAATTACACAAAAGTTCAGTCTAACAATACCGAGAGCTGTGAAGAGATATTCACACTTTTATAGGAAATTAATTTAAGCAGTTTTTTCAACCACCAGCAAAAAGGTTCAGACAGACCTTTCCCAGTTCAGATTCAGGCGTGAGTGTTGCTGAACTTTGTAAATCTAGTTTTGCGCACAAGAATAATACAAATAAGTTTCATTTGAGTTATGCTGATTTCCAAAAAGAACTAGGCTGTGCTCGGCACAGGATAATGCTTGCTTTCCTTTTGACAGTCAAAGATTAAAGCTGCATAGATAAGACACATTGCTCTGACATCTCCAACCACAGTCTGTATACCAAATGAGACAAAACTCCACCCAAGATATGAACTTAAGTTTTACATCTTCTTAATAGTATCATAACTTCAGAAATGTTTAAGATCTCAAAATTGTGCCAGGGTAGCAGCAAAATTTATAAAAATTGAAAATAGGAACCTTCCACACAATGAGAGTTGGAATGATTGATCAGCCAGTGGAACAAAGCAGAAATAATCATGGCACAAACAAGATGGAAGATTTGATCCCATATGTCACTTGATTTGGAAATATGCCAGAAAGTCATATTCTATAATTCTATATATAAATTCTATAATTACAGTAATATATCTCTACACCATTTACTACACCATTTACTGAGCTGGCTGTACTGTATATAGCAACAACCATCCAATCTATCTTGATTCCTTTAAAGTCCTTCAACATTTTTCCTGAGAAACTGAAACATGCTAAACTTGTGTGTCTTCAGTTGGTTGCTTGTAACAGAATAGTTTATTTATCTTCCATTTAGCAGACTACAGTTTATATTCTTCCTTTCCCTTTTTATTGCTGTACTGATTTTCTGTCTTTATGTAAATCAATGCCTTATTTTTCCATCATCTTAGTTCTATGTCTCTTATGAATTCTTAATTTACTTTTCTACTTAACTTCAGCCATATTCTTGTTTTTCTGTGTTTTTCCTGCTGGTGTTTGAATTCCCTGCCTCTCCATTCTCCAGCAGCCCTTACAAAGGCCCTTCTTCATTGCTTGCAGGTGCTATGCTTTTCTTTGGATTTCTGTTGCTGGGTAGAGGGGGCAGTTTCATAGCAGCCTCCATATCTGGTCTGATGCCATTCTGACTTGCTTCTTCAAGCCTCATGTTGGATCTTTGGTCTTTTAGTTAGTATCTGTCAGCTCTCTGTCTTTACATTCCAAATTTTACCTCTTCTGGCTATCAAAGGCTTGCCAGCATGCTGGACCTCATATTTCTAGATGCTGCTGTGACAATTTCTGAGATGCTCAATTCCTTTGTCCTTCTCACACAATGAGCTCTCATACTGCTTCTGGTCCAGTGACTCTCCAGCCAAAGTCATTCTTATCCAGCCAATGCCACTGAGATTTCAGTTACTGCCAGTCTCTGAGGTTCTCCCACCATTTAACAGAGTTCTCCAACCACTTCCTGTTCTTCACAGACCTCATCTTCTTCATCTGCATGCCCATGCCACAGTGCTCTGCATACTTCCACTTTTCCCTCTGCTATAATGGACTTCACACTTTACATGAAACTACCTCTTACATAAAGGGTTAGACTAGGGTTGGCTTTAAACAGGAAGGAGGAGACACGTATTTTTTTTCCCTCTGCATTTCTTCCTTCCCTACATATCCACTTTCTCAATGTTTAGGAAGTTGGCAAAGGCACATTTCTTTCACCAACATTTGAACTGTTTGTTTATCTCATTTTAACTTATTTCATGTTGATGTCTGATGTTATTTGTATTTTAATTGTATTGAAGTTGCTGCATAATGCAACTACTCTAAGCAAAGAAAGGAAGGCAGGATATAGCTCCAAAAGTAGTATTAATTAATTGATTGATTACTGAATTAACCTAGATCAATTGAAGCATGTTGAAGAAAATGAAAATCAATTGAAGAAAATGACAAAAACTGGAACAATGGAGTGAAAATACTGTGCCAGTCAATGAGCCAAGCACTTCAAATCAAATAGCAGACTATAAACCAAATTGTTAAAAGATACATAAAACAATGGTTTTGCAAAATCCTTCTCCAAATGCCTAATTTGTAGGCTCATTCACAGAGCCTGTTTTCTACAGCTTTAATGTTATTTATTGAAGACATGTCCTTAGAATACAAGCTCCATCTTCTCATCAGCCCAGTTCTGAAGGAACCTGAAGCTGATACAAAGATTCCAATATATAAAACAGTGTTTTTTCTGGCAAAACAGATAAATGCTTATTTGTTCAATTAATGGCACATGGAGAAGAGGCAGGAACTGACAGGCTGAGATGGTCATTTGTTCAACTATAATTAGTTTAACCTATCTGTTGCCCCTTCAATGTGGTTTTAGTGCCTGTTCTGCAATGCTGTTTTGGCTGCAGGGAGAGAGCAGAATCTCAGTTTCTACAGTCACATCCTTAATTTTGTTTTTTAAATGGGTTAACTTATCAGTCGATAAATCTGATTCTGATTAATGTAAGAGAATATAGGTATACTCCTACAGACTTTCAAATTTCTGTTATTATATCACATAACAGTAAAATGGCATTCATGAAATCCTTGAAAGTCTACCTGGAAGGGTGAACAGTGGCAACCAAGAGAGAGTCAACAACTTTAATTCTTTCACAGAGGGCATCCAGTCGACAAGCCAATAATTGTTTTGGAAGCCAATTGTTTGTTTTGGAAAAATGAGGCTATCCCACTATAGCCACCATCATTCATAGATGTTCAGTATGAAAATTGCTGATGGCCTTTTCTGTGGTTGGTGAAATTCAAACTTTGGCCAAAAAACATGCCAATCACTGCCCTTAAAGTGTCATGCAAAGGAACCGTATGGACTGCATGGCTGTTCCAGATGCATTTAACAGACCTGTTTATGCCACGGGTGTCAAACTCGGGGCATCACGTTACCATCATCTGATGTTTCACAATGTTTTTTCGCTTTCATGGGTCTGGGGTAGGTGTGGCCTGCATGTGATGCATCCAGCCTGCAGGCCATCAGTTTGACACCCCTGGATTTATGCTAACAGGATTTCCTTCTTTCTCCAGAGTAGGAGGAAATCATGGCAAAATGGCTGTATAGATGATCACTACAGGTGTCAGCTTTGGAAGCCATATTAAACCCAGAAACTTCCATGCTGCCACATTCCTATGCCTGGGAAATTAGGAGGGAGGATTTTTTAGAGTGTTAGTAGTTTAACATAATAGCATTCTTTCTTCAGTCAAGGTCATGTTATTCCTGCACCTGGAGGAGGAGTGGTTGAAGGGATGTCTGAAGTTGGGACAGATGGTGATTGGACCATGTGATGGATGCAGGGGTTGGGTTTTGATTTTTTTATTTACTGAGGGAAAAATTGAAAGTGTCAGATTTGGGTTTTCCCAGATGTGCCAGTATGACTGTTCCAATAAAAAGAAACTTTGAGAAAATGCCTGTCTTGGAGTTTTTGACTGGGATCTGGTTTTGCTGGAATGCTGACATCAGGTTTATAAATAGAGTTAATAGCAGAGAGATGGGGTCATTGGCATAAAGAAAATCCCTGTCTAACAATCGTGTGAAGCAAATTACTGTTACTATTTGAAGTTAGTACTTCAAATTCAGTAGAAAAAGACCTCCAAATTGGCTATAATTTCATAAAGCAATTAATATAAAGATGTCCATGGTCATGCATGTATAGCTGTCAAAGGTATAGCTGTTTATTAGAATTGTGGTCATGGCTCATATTTTCATGATGAAAACAAAGAACAAAAAGCTTTTGCCAAAGCAGAGGCATATTCAGAGGTATTTCTTTCAACTCTTTGGGCAAGAACAATTCAGCTATACCAAAGCTTAAGGAAACACATTGCTGGTAGATGGTGGGGATGGGTTTGGCATTCATTTCACTGAAATGTTTATCATTCAGGACATCAGTCATCAGAGTGCAGCTCCTGAATTTTTAATTTAGAAGTGCTACACATATAAGATTGGTAGCGATACAAGAAGCATTTTGTTATATTGGGATGAAGGTAATCTACAACTGGGAATGTTTTTTGTGCTTCTTGGTCAGAAATAGTAGACAAGTCCATCATATTGGTATTTGATTTGTGAGTGTTTTAAATATGCAAACTGCTGTATTAGTCCAGCAGTTTATAGGAAGGGCATGTTGTGGGCATTTTGCAAAGCATCCCTCTGAAACTTCTGCTGAGTTTCTTTACATGGTTACTTTGAGACTTCCTTCCTTCCTTCCTTCCTTCCTTCCTTCCTTCCTTCCTTCCTTCCTTCCTTCCTTCCTTCCTTCCTTCCTTGGATACATTTGTTTGTTTCCCGTAAAACAAATTATTAATTAAAACATATGAGATATTTGTGTGGATAATACTATGTGATTTCTTTATTTCAATTTGGTAGCTGAGTTTTTGCTTTATATCCTGCATTGCAATCCTGGGTACATCAAAGAAAAAGGAAGGCCAATTTGGGCTGGTAATTGCATAGCTCAGTAGCATTTCTTACTAGTTGGATGATACTTTCAACTTTTAGTTTCCAATCAGTGCCAGGACTCCCCCATTGTAGTGGTTCTGCATTGTATTTGTATTTGTAGAGTTGGGGTTGGGGGTGGATGTTATCTTTTTCTTTTCTTTAGAGCTTCAAAATCATAAGAACATAGAATGGAAAGGTCCTGAGAGATAATCTAACCCAACCTCTTACCCGGTGCAGGAACTTACTCCTATAACTACTCTGACAAATGAGCATCCGGTCTCCATTTAAACATTTCCAATGAAAGAGAATCTACTATCTCTTGAGAAAATCTAATCCATTGTTGAATAATTCTTGTTGTTAGAATATTTTTCCTAACCTCCATCTGAAATCTTCTTATAGATTCTACCCATTGTTTCTTGTCCTATTTTTCTGGAATAGCTCTGAGAAAATTCTGCTCTTTTACATGACTTCCCTTCATACAGTTTAAGATACCTATCATGTGTCTCTACAAAATCTGACACTCAGAAATGCACCTACATTCTTTTGTTTGTTTTGATTAAGCCCCTATCGGAAGAATCTTAGATGCAAATGATCGTTCAATTCACCAATGCTTACACACACACTCACACATATTATGCATATTCCACATGTATACATATACGCATACAAGCATCTGTTGAGGACACAACTTCATCAAAACTCTTTAAATCTACCCAAAGCATTCCTATTTCACATCCAGTGTTAATGTTAATTTAAAACAGAACACCTATAGTTCAAAAATAAATGTGTTGAGATGAACAAATATCGAATGAATTCTACTCATCAGTGCAATTACAGTGAATATAAAATGAGCTCCAAATATCTTGAAGGGTTCAAATTGAATTCACAAAAATGTTGCCACCTTAAATTGGAATGTCTTTGGTTAACTCTTTGGTTAACTATTGAATAGCAATAGTTGAAACAAAATAATTGTGACATTTTGCTCATAGAAATCCTTGAGTCAGAAGACAGGCCTGGTGGGCTTTGTGTACACACTCAGGTAATCTCCCAATCTTATCTGTTAAAATATCTGAAATGACTAGATTAAAAAACAAATTGGGAAGAAGAAAATATTTAGGTAACAGATAAATCAGGGAATAAAGGACAAACTTTTCATTAATGATTTCCCTTTTTCCCAACCTGGAATTTAGAAATTCCAGGACTTTGTCATAAGTTCTTAGAATTCATCAGATAGACAATGTGCACAACAGCCCTTCTTGCCAATGCTTGTTTATACATAGCATAGATATAAACTAAGCAAGGAGCATTCAGTTAATGCATAAAAACCAACTTAATTTTCCTCATCTTTTTCTTGCTTCTGCCTTCAAAGGAATATAATATTTTATGACCTAATTGATTTACCATTCCAAAATTAACTATCTCCCTGCCTGCTATAATATTGCTTCCACTAACATGTTAGCATGTCCATCCTAAACTAAAGCTTCCCATATAACTATTTCTAAATTTCCCAATGGATTAATCAAAGGTTTCAATTAAAATTTTGCTGGTAATCTCTTGTGGCTAGCACAACCTTCATCTATTTTTTGGCAGCCTTGAATCCCTTTGTCCCTCTAAGAATTTACCCAGATGCCATACTGTCTTTCCCTTTGCATGGTGATTTCTATGCCAATTCCTCTTCAGTATCAGCCTGGAACCCAATTCTTTCTTAATTCCATCTTTGTAAACTAACTGTTTTCTCTCTCCTGATCTGAATCCATCTCCAACACTCCAAAACTTCTCACAAGCTTCTTAATCCATTTTTGAGACTATATATGTGTGTGAAAACCTCATCTGTTTTTCTCTCAGCTTTTTCCCACCTTCAGGTTTTCACCACAGGATTAGTTTACATGTCTATGAGATAACATGACAGGGTATTAGATGATGTCTACACTCTTTATTCTGTTCCAGACAGATTTACTTTCACTTGGGATTGTACATGTAGTATGTAATATTTTTTTCAACAAATAGACAATCAAGGAATGTGAAGCAAAAACCCAGCTAGACAAAACTGTGTTTTCAATCTCTGTCTCTCACCTTCTTTCCTCTTGTTACCTCTGTCCGTAATAAAATAATCACACACAAAAAAAGAGAGACAGCCATTTTTGTCTCTTGTGTCACCTGCTATGTCACATTCCCACCAACGGCACATTTTCTCATAAGACACGGGAAGGTGCAAAAGGGAGTTCTTTTCTAACACAATAGCCTGAATCTGGATTACTGATTCAGGAAGATTTTGCATTTTGTCTGGAACCCATGTATGTAGACCTCATTGGAGCTCCCTCAATCTCCCTCAATTGAGCTCCCTCAATCTCAAAAGAAAAATACTTTGAAAGATTAACAGTTATTTTAAAGAATCACATAATGATGATTCAGTTGTAACATTATTGGTGAATCATCATTAATGATGATTCAGTTATAACATTATAACATACTTTTTTTGCCTTTTTACCCAGGACTAGGAACAACTGTCCTAATAAATAAATACACAGTATCACACATCTTAACATTTATGATTCTGCAATATCACTATTGCAATTCAATAATATATTTCTTATGTTTTCATGGGTATTTATATGTATGGTATTTTGGTTACTTCGGGTATTTTCCCACGTCTTCATATTTGTGCTTTTATTATAGCGACGTTTCAGCAGAATCTCATCTGCTATTCTCAGGCTTGTGTATTGGGTTCTTTTTAAACTTTAAAAGCACAACTATAATGACGTGGGAAAATACTCAAACAAAGCTGAATTCCATACATATAGATAGAGAGAGATAGAGAGATAGAGATAGATAGATAGATAGATACATAGATAGATAGATAGATGAAGCATAGAAAGCAGCCATACAAGGTAACCAGTGGTGGGATTCAATTTTTTTTTACTACTAGTTCTGTGGGCGTGGCTTGGTCGGCATGGTGTGGCTTGGTGGGCATGGCTTGGTGGGTATGGCAGGGGAAGGATACTGTAAAATTTCCATTCCCTCACCACTTCTGGGGAAGATGACTGCAAAATCCCATTCCTTCCGCAGCCCACTAACCTGCTTTCCAGCTCCATTCTCTTTTGCAGGGCAACAAAAGAAGTCCCAGCCAATCAGCTGGGACTTGGGAGGCAGAGAATAGATGGGGCAGGGCCAGTCAGAGGTGGTATTTGCTGGTTCTCCGAACTACCCAAAATTTCCACTACCAGTTCTCCAGAACTGGTCAGAACCTCCTGAATACCACTTCCGAAAGGAACAAAGAAAATGGCCAATACTGAGATGATACCAAAACAATTGTAACATTAGTTGCAGCTGCACTTTCAGGAAAATTGATGGAAAACCCCAACCATATAGAATATGACAAAGATGTCACTGTAAAGACTCTTAGAAAGGCACAAAGCCAGATCACAATGTGGAATTAATATAGGAATATCAGAACAATTGTAACAAGCTCTTGACTCACACAAGCAGAGAGAGTTTGTAAATTTGGAATCTATTCTGTCTACTTCTGTGCAAGACACTGTCTACGCTTTCTAGGATACATGAATCTTAAATTGATCAGATGATAAAGAATACCAAAATTTTCTAAGAGCAGTAGGAAAGCAAAAGTCTCCATAGAGAAGAGCAGACCATGATTCTTGTTTCCTTTGATATACTTGGTTGCTCTTTGCATATAATTTCAATAAAATGATTAATAAGACTCTGTTACCCAGAATTATGGATGGTGTGTGGGATGTTCTGTAATGTATCTTTGAATTCAGTGGTAATGAACATTGTTTACATGAAAACTTTAAAAACACCTTCTGTTTCCCTCTGAACCAAAAAAAGTAAGGAAAGAGTTTTTGCATTTAATTGTGGAAAAGTTGATCATCTGTATAATTACTGACTTTGCAATAAGCCTTTTTATCTCTTTCATCAAACGGACATTTTCAGATGTTAAAGTCCTTTTATAGTCATTCGGTTAATTAAGGTTTTTATTCTAGGTTGTTAAAGCCAAACAACTGCTTTTATTTCAAAGGTTTTTTTATAGGAGAAGTTTCATCTCTAAAAGCTAAGATGCCAAAGCCCCTCCATATTGAATTTCAAGAAACAGGAATTGTGGAAATGGAAAAATTATTGCTGTATGCTACAGGTTCATTCTACTTCTGTGAATTGTCATGAACTAACTAGTGAGAAGCTTGGAGATGTGAGAGGAAAGTTTGATGGGATGAGGCAAAGTGAAGTCTCATGAGTTTAATAGATCTGGGAAGAAAAATTGGAAGATGGAAAAATAAATATAGTCCTGTAATAAAATGTGAGGAAAACCATTTTGTTCAGATTTCACTTGAAATCCACACATGACTATTTTAAGGCCGTGTCACACTGCACCAACGGATGCAAAGAGAAAGTAAAATGGACAAAAAAGCTTTCCATCCGTTCGAAAACGCGATGTACTCACTGCCTCCGTTTGGCTTCCTCTCTATCCGTCTAGCATCCGTTTATTGACGTTTCATCCGCTCCAAAAGTTTTGGGTGCCTAAAACTTTTGCACGGAAAATGTATCCAATTCGTCCATTCTGCATCCGCTACGCATCCGCTACGCATCGTTACGCATCTGTTACGCATCTGTTACGCATCCGCTATATCCGCGAGGCGTGGGCTGCCCATCCGCGCAACTCGCATCTGCCTGGACGCAGGGAGGAAGCGAAACGGACGCAGAACGGATGCAGAACGGATGCCTAGCAGATGCAGAACGGAAACAAGCGTTTTTAAACGGAAAAAACGTTCGCAGAGGGGACCTATCTCGGATATGAAGGATGTCTACAGGATGCCTAGAGGATGCCTAGAGGATGCAAAGGGACACCTATACTGCCTATAAAAAGGGGGAGCAACTCGCCTGCATCTCATTTGCAGACCAGCAGCCCAGCTGTGCAGACCTCTGAGCCTTCATCTGACTCTTCCTCTTCCACAGCATACAATCATGTCCACCGTGGATTGCGACAAAATCCTTTCTGCAGCCAACATCCTTCTGCAACACTGCAAACATCTACGGTCTCTGTCAGCAGTACTACGGGAAGGAGGCACCCAAAAAAAGTCTGGCTCCAAAGATGGTTTGCCAGAAGAGCACAGAACGTACTTTACGACAAGCTGATGGTGGAGCTCAGGAGCGAAGACCCTCGGGCGTTCCAGAACTTCATGAATATGCCTCCAGCCATGTTTGATGAACTTGTGCAGCGCCTGACACCCAGGCTGACAAAGACAAACACCAACTTCCCGACCAGCCTGGAACCTGGTCTCAAGGTGACACTCACTCTGCGCCACCTGGCCTCAGGGACCACCTACAGGAGCATGCAGCACGGCTGGAGGGTGCCGCCCAGCACCATCAGCTTTGTTGTCAGAGAAGTGGTGCAGGCCATCATAAAGAATACAAGGAGGAGCTCCTCCAGTACCCTCCACTGAAGAAGGCTGGAAGAATGTTGCACAGCAGTGGTATAAGAAGTGGAACTTCCCCCCACCGTTGGAGCATAGATGGGAAGCACGTGGCCTGCAAAGCTCCAACCAACTCAGGCTCCACTTATGTCAACTCCAAGGGCTTCTTCAGCATCATCCTCTTCGCCATGGTCGATGCTGACTACAAGTTCATGTACATCAATGCTTCAGGCAATGGCTCATCTTCAGATGCCCAGGTATACAATGCAGTCACTCAAGGAGGGGCTGAAAGCAACCTCATGGTGGCTTCCCAGATCCAGACCCGCTGCCCAACAACACCCAAGATGTGCCCTACTTCATCGTGGGGGATGATGCCTTCTCCCTAACAACCTACCTCATGAAGCCCTACACCTCCAAATACCTCACCCGTGAAGAGAGGATCTTTAACTGCAGGCTGTCCAGGCAAGGCGGGTGGTGGAGAACGCCTTTGGCATCCTTGCCAACAGGTTCCAGGTACTTATAGCCAACATTCAGCAATCGCGGAAGCTTGCTGCATCCTGCACAATCTCATGCGCACCCGCTACCCGGTCTTGCAGAACAGGCTTGTGGACCTCCAGCAAGGCATGGGGACTGGAGCCTGGGGAATGGAGGCAAGGGCGAAACCTTATAGACACTGAGGTGGTGCAAGGGCCAAACAGAGCCTCACGTGAGGTGAGAAGGCAGCGCAACCTCCTGAAACCTGGTGCAACTCCCCAGCTGGAGCGTGGGTGGCAAGACAGGATGGTAGATGCTTAAAGGATGCTTCCTTCAGCCTGTCTCATCACACGGATGAGATTGGGCCATGTATGTTGGGTTGGCCTACAATGAACAGGCCGTTAATAAAGAGTTGTGTTTTTTGTTCAAATGTATGGATCAATGCTTACATTGTTATTGATAATGAAGGGACATAGGGTGGCAATTGGGAGGGTGGACCATCCAGTCCCACTAGGCTTGCCACTGCAGGTTTATCTATCATCCCACAGGTATCCCTTCCCATCCCACAGCTATCTTAACCCCCCATCCCACAGGTATCCCTTCCCATCCCACAGCTATCTTAACCCATCCCACAGGTATCCCTTCCCATCCCACAGCTATCTTTACCCATCCCACAGGTATCCCTTCCCCATCCCACAGCTATCTTAACCCATCCCACAGGTATCCCTTCCATCCACAGCTATCTTAACCCATCCCACAAGCATGCAAAGGCTAAACCTTTCTAAAAGTTTCCACCCAGACTTTATAGAAAAAGAATAATGAAGCAAGTGTGTGAAACAAACATAAACTTTATTAATGACAAACTGTAAAAGCAAAATGACCCAAGTCAAGTGTCCAAATAAAGTCCACAAATATCCAGGCAGCCAGTCTCTGGCACTCCTCTTGTCACTCGGAGTGTGTGCCCAGTCTAAGGTGTTATGTTAGGGTGCAGGTGCTGTGGACGTGGGTGCTGCTGCAGTGCTGGTCTGAGGTGTTGCTGAATGCCTGGCCCCGAGAGGACAACAGGGGACGGTGTGTTGAGGAAGGTCTCGGAGAGCTGACTCAGCCCCGCGATGCTGAGAGGTCCTTCATCATGCCATGGTGTGTCAGCCCCATTACTGAGGACAGATGTACTGAGGCCGGCGTGGCTGTGGTACGGAGGAAGGAGTAGTGTAGTGGGCTGCCTGGTCTGCAGCGGGGTCAGGACTGGCGTGGGTGGCATCATTTGCGTGGCTGGCATCGCTGTCGTGGGTGTCGCCCGATGCTGTGCCTGCATGTGGAAGGGCTGCTGTCTGTGCTGCTGGACCTCCAGGTAGCTGTAGCCTGGTAAGGTGAGGGGCTGTGGGAAGCCCTGGTATGGGAGGGACATCACCTGGGGTGAGGAGCAGACCTGGACTGGGTGGGAGCAGGTTCAGCTGGATCTGGAGGGTTGTTAAGCAGCGTGATGATCCTCTCCTTCACCACCTGGTACTGGAGATCTGCCATCTTCTTGAGGGTCTGGTTTACAAATAGGAAGGGCTTGCGGTTGGAGGAGGAGGATTTGATGGGGACCAGCTGAGAGAGGAGACCTATGCTGGTGCGGATGGTGTCCCTGATCTCCACCAGGACATTGTGCTGTGCCCCTCCTGCCGTCTGGCTCTCTGCCTTACTGTGGAGGCGGAGGTGTGGGTGGATGGGCTTCGGCAGCGGTGGACTCAATGTCTCCTCTCTCCCACCGCACCAGGGAGTCCTCATCGCTCTCCACCACACTTTCCACACGTGCCGGGGTTCCCCGCCGTGGCACGCTCCACAGAAACCTGCTGGAGACAGGGACTGACTCTCGCTGCAAGAGGACTGGGTCGCAGCAGGCTGCCGGAGAGAGAGGGTAGACAGATGGGCTCCTGGTGCTCCTCGGTGGCGGACCTCACCCTCCAGGAAGCTGCACTTGGCCATTACATAGTTCTCTCTGTCCGTCAGCTTAACCGCGGCCTGGCCAGATTTTTTGAGGTGCAGCTTCCCGTACCAGGTGTGCATGTGCTTCCACCAGCCGAGGAGCACATCAGGTGTGTAGCCCAGACTCTCCGCCCTCTCTCTTCAAACCCAGCCTGCTTCCGCTTGGTGTCCCTGTACAGCCGTGTCCTTCCGCCACAGATAGTCATTCTCCCTCAGCCACTCCAGACCTCATCCTCGTGTTCCTCCTCAATGCAGTATTGCCTCCTCTCCGCCGGCATACACCTCTTCCTCCTTTGGCAGGAAGACAGATGGTCCCTCATCAGAGGGGCTCCCAGGTGGTAGGGGCTGCTCCTCCACACCAACAGCAGCAGCAGCAGCAGCAGCAGCAGGATCACAATCAGCAGCAGCAACCAGGATCAGCAGCAGCAGCAGCAAAGACCAGGATCAGCAGCAGCAGAGTAAGCAGCAGCAGCAGGGTCAGCAAGACCAGGAGCACGAGCAGCAGCAGCAGAAACGAGCAGGACCAGGAGCACGAGCCAGGACCAGGAGCACGAGCAGGACCAGGAACATGAGCAGAACGAGCGGACAGCAGGACCAGGAGCAGCCTCAGCAGAGTACGCAGCAGAAGCACCACTGCCAGGAGCAGCTACAGCAGAAGCTCCAGCAATGGAATAGCGAGCCCAAGCAGCAGAAGCACCAGCAGAAGATGAGTCAGGGCCAGGGGGTAGGAGGGTGGCCCTGTCCTCTTGCAGGATGGCGGCAGGTTCCTGAGGCTGCGCTTCTTCCCCATGGTTGTGGGGTTGCTGGCTGGCAGGAAGGCTTGCAGGAAGGCTGGCAGGCACCAAGGCTGGCAGGAAGGCTGGCACCAAGGCTGGCAGGAAGCCTGTTAGGAAGCCTGGCAGGAAGCCTGTTAGGAAAGCCTGGCAGGAAGGCTGGCAGGAAGGCAGGCACCAAGGCTGGCAGACAGACTGGCTGGCAGGGAGGCTGGAAGGCAGGCTGCCAGCAAGGCTGGAAGGGAGGCTGCCCAGGAGGCTGGCCGCGAGGCTGGCAGGGAGGCTGGCAGCAAGGCTGGCAGAGAGGCTGGAAGGCAGGCTGCCAGCAAGGCTGGATGGGAGGCTGGAAGGCAGGCTGCCAGCAAGGCTGGCAGGGAGGCTGCCCAGGAGGCTGAGGCAGGCTGGAAGGCAGGCTGGAAGGGTGGCTGCCCAGGAGGCTGGGAGGCAGGCTGGCAGGGAGGCTGCGCAGCAAGGCTGGCAGAAAGGCTGGAGGCAGACATGCAGGCAAGGACTTGATGTATGAAGCAGCAGGTCTTTCCTCGGAATGCTGGCCACGAGCGATTCTGCTTCCCTTTATATCCGAGGTGCTTACGCAATACATACCCCCGCATGCGCAATTAACTCCAGGCATCCGTTCTGTTCTTCGCTGTGCATCTCTTAGGCTTCCGCTCTGCATCCGCTTTATCCGCTGTGCATCCATTTCTGCGCCATTTTTTCCATTCCGCATCCGCTTTGCTGAGACCCCCCGAAGCCCTGCATCCGCTCCGATGCGTCCCATCCGCTGGGCTTCCGTTTCGCATCCGCTTTGCATCCGTTCTGCGTCCTCCCCACGTCCGTTCCTTTCCGTGTTATCGGCTTCAATTATGCAAATTTTCGCCCTTTTGAGCGCGGAAACAACGGATGCAACATTTTTCTCTTCCGTTGTGTCCTTTTGGCATCCGTTGGGCAGTGTGACAGGGCCTTTAGGAGAAATGTGGCAGTTGGTTCTCAGTCCCTATCAGGACAGTCTTATTCAGCACTTTAATCAGGCTGGGATGAGAACTACTCATACAGAATAACTTTGATCCTCCTTTTTCTCTCCTTATTTATTTAGCAACTTGTTTAACAAATGCATATACTTCCCACCTCCTTAGTACTCTGGGTAGCTTGCAAGCTCCAATATAAATACCACTGCAGCAATAACCATAATAAAAAAATAAGAAAAGCTAAAACAATATCGTTAAAATATGAAATTTCAGTTCTGGAAGATGACCATAAAAGATTCCCCAGCCTAAGTGAAATGGCAGCTTTGTCATCAGTGTCCAAAGTTCAGAGCCACTCAGCAACGTCACCAATGGAAAAGATAGTAAACAAAGTAAGAGATTGTGCATGCACATATGTGCAGCTTTGGTTTGCAATGAAGTTAACTACTGAAAGCGTAACTGAAGCTGGTTCAAAGGCAGCTTGAGAGGACTTGTGCCACAGAGATGGTCCATTATGTTTTGCTGTCTGAGGCAAAGAAGCACACACACACACGCGTGCACACACACACACACACACACACACACACACTGCACATGTATACAAGTTGACTGAATTAGCAATTATGCTCAGGGATGTCTTAACAGTATTATGAGTCCCAGGCAAAGTAGTGTACTGGGGGTCCTACGACAACTATTCACAGGAATAAAAATGTAAATGGTCAATAAAATTAAACATATATTTGCATGTTAGTATTAATTAAAATACAGTATAATGTAATAAAAATGTTGCTGTATTTATATGATACAAAGTGCATTGAAGGGTTAACATACACAGATTAGTATGGGGCCCCTATCGTCATGGGGCCCATGGGCAAGTGCCTATCAGGCCCATGCATTAAGACAGCCCTAGTTGAGCTTGCTTCACTGTGCCATCTTTATGCAAAAAACACCTTTGGAACAATAATGATCTGGATGATTGAGAATCTCCATAGAAATTAAGCCAAACAGATAATTTTTTTTATTCGTCCCAAGTAAGTCATTTTTCTTCCAGTTACTGACCCTGGTTGCTTAGTCAACAGTCCTGAGTCTTGTAACTCACTTGATACCAGATGTCCAGGAACTCCAATACTTAGTGTGGTTCTGGTTGACCAAGGGCATACTGACCAATCTCGTATGCATTTCTGTTAATTATGCCTCACCATACTGATATTGGGAGAGACTTACTATTATTTTATCCCAAAATCATGCCATTTTACAGGCTCATACAAATAAAAGAGAAACCATTTTTCAAGGAATATCTTTTTACACTGTTGCATTTAGCAGAAAAATGAGTAGTAATGTGCTTGGGAAAATAAGAATAAAACAAAACAGAACAAATAGGGGATAGAACAAATAGGGGAAGGAATTTTATTTAGATTGAGATATGCTACCAAAGGCTAAGCAGAGGATAAATATTTCACTGAACTTCAATCAGTCACTTCTGCTGCTATTTCTGTCATCAGCATTTAAGTAGAAAATGCATTGGAGTGTTTTATATACTATCATCAATCAGTTGTTATCTTCCAGACAGGCAGAGTTTACAAAAGACTGACACTTGGAAGAGATTACCTACAACAATGATGGAGTCTTTTGTCCACTTTCTCCCATAGGTCCCCCAAGAAAATGATTGACATTTCTGTGATCCTTCCCAAATAAAAGATAGCATCTAAAGGACTCATTCAGAAATAGACTATACTTGTCAGTTGCTCATCAGTGATCTCATAATAAAAATCATATGAAGTAGGGCAGCACTCATTTTCAAGCCCTAGAGTTCTTTTCTCAGAGTAGTAGGGTCAAAAATATAGTTGTCTTTGTACTTTGCAGGATAGTGGGGATTTATCAAGGAAAATTGACTTCTTAAGGTTTGAAGATACTTAAAGCATTTATTTCCCACAAATCTGTATTAAGAAAGAGTGAATGAGCAAGCAAGCACCAATTTGGCGTATGATGAATGTATCAGACTGTCACAATCCAGTCTTGGGTCCAAAAGCTCATTGGGTAACTCTGGGCAAGTCCCTTTCTCACAGAGCTGTTGAAGTCAGGTAAAAACAGAGAAAGGGATACCGTATATACTGCCTTGAGCTCCTCTATAAAAGATGGGATCTAGTCCTGATAAATAATAAGTAAATAAATAAATGTACTGGGTCCAATTCATTTTCTGCAGTGTGGCCTTTGTTTCACAATGCAAATGAAAGCTGTGCACCGTTGTCTTCTCGTCTTATTATCTCTAACTCTAAACAGATTAATAAGAGTGCCAAAAGTTTTGCATTTTGATGTTTCAGCAGTCACTCTGACCTTGCGATACAACTTTATTTATTTACTGTTAAATGCTAAAACCATGAATCTGAATTATAATTCCCATCAACTCAACTGGCATTGTTAGACTTCATACAAGGGCTCAGCAGTAAATCATAGCTCTCCAGACGCTTAACTGCTTTTCCATCCTTGCTTTGACACAGGCCTCAGACACAGCTCAGCTAGATTAGAATTTTTAGTTCAGACAAATAGAAAGCCTTAAACATTCCTCACTGAGTGAAAGATGACAGAAACTAAACCTGCTTCAGAGTTTCAACTCATGACTGATGTCTTCACTTTCCAAATAATTGCACAATCTGGGTCCTCATTTTACCAACATTGGAATGATGGAAGGCTGAGTCAATCTTAAACCAGTGGGGATTTAACTCCTGGCAGTCAGCAGAATTAGCCTGCAGTCAGAGGTGGTATGGTATTCAACAGGTTCTGATTGGTTTTGGAGAACCAGTAGTAGAAATTTTGACTAGTTTGGAGAACTGGTAAATACCACTTCTGACTGCCCCCATCCCCATCTATTCTCTGCTTCCTGAGTCCCAGCTGATTGGCTGAGTCTTCTTTTGTTGCCCTGCACAGGAGAATGGAGCTGGAAAGCAGGTTAGTGGGGTGGGGAANTGATTGGCTGAGTCTTCTTTTGTTGCCCTGCACAGGAGAATGGAGCTGGAAAGCAGGTTAGTGGGGTGGGGAAGGAATGGGATTTTACAGTAACCCTCCCCTGGAGTGGGGTGGAAATGGAGATTTTGCAGTATCCTTCCCCTGCCACATCCACCAAGTCACACCTACCAAGTCACAACACACCCACCAAACCACGCCCACAGAACTGGTCGTAAAAATTTTTGAATCCCACTACTGCCTGCAATGCTGCATTCTAATCACTGGGCCACCATGGCTCTTAATTAAAATGTTGATTACCTGCTTCCTGTGGACTATGGAAAATAAGGAGTCCTGAGTTTGGGACTTAGCAGGAGAGAAATGCTCATGACCTTTCATCTTTCAGATCTAAATCTAACATAGAAAATAATAGTCTTTAATGGTCTTTGAGATTGTCAATCATCCAGGTCATGGTTTTCCCAAAGGTGCTTTTTTCAGGAGGCAACTGGAATTTCTTGTTTTTTCTTTAAAGACATTTTACTTCTCATCTGAGAAGCTTCTTCAGCTTTGACAGGATAGTGGGGAATGGAAGCTGATCATTTGCATCCTTCTCGAGGGTCATTGAAGCGCTTGTCCTTAGGGTTACCTGAGTAGTGCTCCTGGTTCCTGTGGTCTGCAGTTTTTTTCCTCTGGAAATCCATTCCTACTCCCACACCATTTAAGGGTTGTTCATCCCAAATCACAAAGTGATTTATATGCACAGCCAGTGCCCATTTTGGCCATCTGGGGTGATGAAAATGGTTGGTGCAACCTAAGGGAAGATGAACAGATATGGAGAAATTAATGAATTTAGTTGAACTCTCTGTAGGCAGATTCTTTTTTCTCTTCCAAATTCACTTTTCTATTTCATATGCTATCCTAAATTAGAGTCTTTTGTGCTGTTCTAAATTAGAATCTTTTGTCCATCCTTACTGATGGACTGATTTTTTTTTTCTCTTTGGAGTTTTTTTCAAAAAAATATTCAGGTATTGCTCTGACATTTTTTTTCTTCTTCTCTTGATAAATTAAAAACTCATGTAAAGCTTAGCCCATTGGTTTGAATGAATTGTAGTTCTTGGAGGAAGAACCGGAAAGAATCACTCCTGAATGGAGGGAAATGGTGACACTGATGATACGTTTTCTTGCTGTAAACATGAGCCTTTGTGCCTCACCACACCAGCATGCCATTTATTGGATGTTATATAAACCCAATGCTTTTCTCTTCAAAGAGAAGCATCTGATTTTGGGGGGAAGGGGAGCAGCTTGCTATTTTTGCTGCTCCTGTCTTCCTGGTATAGTAACTTTCATTTTTTTGTCATCTGACAGCAGGATGACTCCCTTGGCTGTTTGGAGAACAACAACAAACACTCCCTACACACACACACACATCATCATCATCATCATGGCATCTTCAGATGGAAGGTTCAAGGCAGCTTCTCTTATCCCCTCCTTTTGTTCCAAGCCTTGTGGTGTTACATGGAGCAGAATATACTTACGCTTCAGTTGAAATACTTTGGAACAGACTCTTTTTTTGCTTTTAGGCAAAATAAAGAATCATGGCCCTGAAGTGAGCCTTGGATATTCACTTAATAACAATGGCAACAGCACTTAGACTTACATACCGCTTCACAGTGCTTTACAGCCCTCTCTAAGCAAGTTAGAGAGTCAGCCTTTTGCCCCTAACAATCTGGGTCCTCATTTTACTGACCTTGGAAGGAAGTCAACCTTGAGCCGGTCAAAATCAAACTCCTGGCAGTCCACAGAATTAGCCTGCAATGTTGCATTCTAACTACTACGCCACCATGGCCCATAGTATCACCCAATTGCCAAAATTATTTTTTAAAAAAACACATACAAAATAAATAACATTAAAAAAAATCTTTAAGTTTCTCTTCATGTTTTTTTCCCCTAGCCCCTTTTCATTTTGAAATAAAAGGCAGTTGATTACATTGCATGCAGGCTTTCAAGCATATGAAGATTTTCTCTAGAAGCCATGAATTGACCACAACTTTCCAAACTTTGCAAATGTGGAAGTGTTTCAGTGCAATGCAGGAAGCAGCCTTAAGTGATTGAAGACATTTGTTGATAAACAAGGAGGGAGAGACTTATAATAGCAACTTCAAGTCAAATCTCATTTTATCATGGTGACTGACCTGAATTCTATGAGTTAATTAATTAAAACAATTAAACAATTTCTATTTCAAACTAGTCATAACTAGGTCATCAAGGAATTCAGGGCAAGTCTAGTTTAAGAGCCAGAATAACAAAATGTAGCTACATTCAAAGAAACAAAGTCATATAGTGTGTGATAAAGCTAACTGTACATAAATCAGAATTATTTGCGTATTTTGCCAGATAGAGAGTTATAGAAAGTTGAATATAATTGGCATGAGCTATGGACTCAGGGAATCATTTTCTATAAGGGCATAATCTTAGCTCTGAAGAAATGGTTTCTCTCTCCCCCCCGCCTCCAGTTCTTGGGAAGACTCTGAAATTATTATGGTTGGTTGCACAATCAACCAGATGCTTAGACTGGATTTGGCATTTTTATGTACCTATTGAGTCCTTTTCAAGGACCTAGGTATATGTGGATCTTTGATGGTGTTAAAGGTATTATCATAGGTTGTAAGTTATTTCAAGTAAACCTGCCTTTTGCAGTTGACTGATTTTGCCAATGTCGATGGTGTTTAAGTGAGGCTTCAGATGTTTTGGGATTAATGTGGTTCATCATACATTCAGCCAGATGTCAGTGGCTTCAGCCACTTTCGGACACACAGAATAGCCACACACAGAACATAGAGAAGTTCGAAGAGAAAACTTGGAAGACAGGATTTTAGATTCTGTATTTTCTATTATATTCTCTGTCTTATGATCCCATCAGTTCTTTTTTGCAAGCAAACAGTATTTCCAATGCACTTAGCTACTTTGTCTTGCTTTATTATTATTTACACACACACACACATAAAATTTATTGATTTCCTTTAACTTTATTTATAAAATTTATTGATTTCCTTTAAATAACTCAAAGGCAGTGAGCATTTTCCTCTCAGCAACAACCTTGTGAGGCTGGTTGGGCTGAGAGAGAAAGGCATCCAGCTGACTTTCATGGCTAAGGCAAGACTTGAACTCACAGTCTCTTGTTTTCTGGCCTGGAACCTTAATCACTAGACCAAACTGGCTCCCAGCTAATGTGTTAATGTTAATATTCTTCAGAGTTTAGGGACACTTGTTTATTTTGAATATTATCCCATTCTAAGATAAGTTCTTGACTATTCAGTAATATAATCCTGGATAGAGCAGGATCTTCAGAATTTCATTTAGCATATTCATACTTGTCCCCTTTCTCCATTGTTTCTTTGCCAGAAGAATGCAAAATGAATATTCAGGAAATTGTTTTTATTTTGTTCTATTTTCAAAGCCAGCTATGATTTCCCAGTTGACTCTTGTGTGACTCTTGAAGCAAATCACAATACAAAAATGTATTGATAAAAATGAACCATGTTGAGGAAAAGTAACTCCTATAACATACAACTCAGATGGATGCAACCAACATCCTGACCTTGGGGGAAGAGTTAAGTCTTCAAGACTTTCTTAAGACCAAAAGGCCTGGATGACCAGATCTTGGGGTGTGAAGATCTGTTTCACAAGGGTGATGCTGGGACAACACCTCCCGATCCCCAAAAGATGGCACAGCTTAGAAGAACATCCTCATAACTCTGGCAGGGTAGCAGAAACTCTTGGAGATAGTTAGTCTCACAAATGTTTTGCCTCTGTGCCATGTAGGAGTATAGGTAGATACTAGTCATTGGTAATCAATGCAGCTTGCGTAGTAGTATGAGATGAATGTACTGAGGAGTGACCATGCTGTAACTATTTGTGCTGCTGCTTTCTAGACCAGCTATAACATCTGAGTATCCTTGGTGTTTGTATAAATGCTTTCAATTGTGCAAAGCTGATATGAACACTCCTTTTTTAATACAATGCAATGGGCCAGAACAAGGAAGTCTGGCAGGTATGATGACAGAGTTGAAGCTATGCTCTCCAAGCCATGGCTACAATGTATATGAGATATTTACTGAGTGTTAATTGCACACAATTACAGGATTTATTTTTCTAAAGTGTTATCAGCCAATGTCAACACAATAAAAAGGCAGGCAGTTGTCTACCTTTGTATATGTGCTAATTTATAAAGTGAATTGGTGTTGTTTTTTCATTTTGATCTCTTGCTTGAGAAAGCAGCTAAAAAAAGAAATCCTAGACATGAAGATACCAATTAAAATGGTATCTAAAACAAAAGCAGCATGATTATCTCACTCATTTACTTTTACAGTTTAAATATGATTGTTGAATATAAATAATGATGCTCCTCATAAAAGCCTCATAGCATATATAGGAAATATATCCCAGGAAAAAAAGAGACAGCATTTCTTGTTTGGCTAATACTGGAAGAACAGAACTGGTCAGTTTTCAGTCATGAGCATTCTCTCACATAGTGTGCTCATGGGAAATGAAATTATTCAGGGTTTCTTTAGTGTCAGTGTGGTATCCAGGATCCACTCAACATTTACAATATAAATGAAAATTACAAACTCTAAAGGAACCAGTGCACATAGTGAGGAAGGTGGTAGAATGGCACTGGGGAAATCCAGATTCAAGGCCACAGCCAGATAAGATAACTCATGGGATAATGCTAGGCCAGTCATGTTCTTTCTCAAGCCATCCCAGTATAGAGTTGAAAGGAAGTGCTTTTTAGGTCGTATTGATGTCCCTCAATCTTAGCAACTTTAAAATGTTTAGAATCATAGGGTTGGAAGGAACTTCAGAGGTCTTCTAGTCCAATTCCAGGAGTCTAATGCCATCCCAATTAAATGATTGTCCAGTCTATTTTTGGAAACTTCCAGTGATGAAGCACCCACAATCTATTACTTTGACTCTCTCACTGTCAGAAAATTTCTCCTGCTAGGTTGTATTTCTCTTTAATAAGCTTCCACCCATTACTTCTTGTTCTGCTCTTTGGTGCCCTAGAGAATAAATCAGCCCCTTCTTCTTTGAAATAGACCCTCAACTTCTGGAAGACAGATGTCATTTCCCTCCTAGTCCTTTTCTTCAATAAGATGGACATACCTCAGTCCTTCAACTGTTCATCATATGATTTAGCCTTCAGACCCTTTATCATCTTTGTTGCTCTTCTCTGCACACTTTCCAGGATCTCAACATCTTTTTGTATTGTGACCAGAACTGGATGCAGTTCCAGGTGTGGTCTTCATCAGCATGGTATAAAGCAGTGGTATCACTTCTCATTTTCTTGATGCTATCTCTCTTTAATGCAGCCTAGGACTGCACTGTTGTTGTTATTGTTGGCAGCCACAGAACAGGCTCATACTTAATTGGTAGTTAACTAGGACATCTACGTCCCTCTCACAGTTACAATTGTTGAGTCAGCTACCATTTCTTCCATAGCTATGTGTTTGATTTTTTTCCTGCCTAAGTGCAGATATATGGACTTCAACTCTCAAAATTTTCCAGCCAGCATGCTGGGAATTGAAGTCTACACATCTTAAAGCTAGTGCTGTAGCTATTGTTATGAAATAATGATTAAATCATTTCAATCAATTATTTAGTTATTAAGCTATGCAAATAGAAAAGCATGTGAATGATATCCAAAAGATTATACTTCTTGATTTCTATACTGGAACCCAAGGGATAGCAGAAATAGAAATGCATTTAGAAAGTGAAATTAAACAAATAAAACTTGCACAAAAAAGAAAGCCTAAATTTTACATGTTTTTATGGCAAACATGAAGCTTAGGAAATGTGTGTCTCTGACAACTTCTATATCTTAAATGACACAAAGAAAGAAAGAAAAAGCACGGAAACTAATAATAATGTTTTATATGCAGTGCCATTGCTGGGTATCTTATAAATTAATCAAATATTTTTATGAGTGGCAAAAGGACCCCTTACATAGATTAAACCAGTGTTTTTCAAACTTGGCAACTTTAAGATTAGTGAACTTCAACTCCCAGCATGCTGGCTGGAAAATTTTAAGAGTTGAAGTCCATATATCTTAAAGCTGCCAAGTTTTAAAAACTGTTGGACTAAACTAAAGCTGAGTCCCTGACAATCAATTCCTCTTAAAATCAATATATATTTTCATTTCCTGCCTATGGATTTGCTTTTGATGTGTACACAACTGTAGTTCTCCAAAAGAATATGACAACAACCATATATTTACATATTTCTATGAACAGGAACAAAAATTTGAAGAAAATCCAGTGGTAATATATTACATGAAGAAAAATTGAAAAGCAATCCTAAAAATACTGCCCAGGTGTTCTTGCTATTTATATGGCTTTAAAAAAAAAAAAAACCAACAACCCAATGTTTACATGACATTCTCTTCTTTGATTAAAAACCCAAGCAAAGATGGTCATCTGTCATTTACTACAGAAAGCCTGTTTTGAGGAAGTTCTGCAGATAACAGCATCTGGCTGATCTTGCCTAAGCTGTACAGTCAGGCCTTGTTAGAACAGATAAACAGATAATCAGAGTTGGAAGGGACCTTGCAGGTCACCTAGTCCAACCCACCGTTTATACCATCTCTGACAAATGGCAATCCAATCTCTTCTTGAAAGTCTCAAGTGATGGCGCTCCCACAACTTCCAAGGGCAAGCTGTTATACCATTGTTGATTGTTCTCAATTGTTCAGAAAGTTTCTCCTTGTTTCCAGGTTAAATCTCTCCTTGTTCAGTTTCCATCCATTGTTCCTTGTCTGGCCTTACAGGCACTTTAGAAAATAGCTTGACTCTTTCCTCCCTGTGCAGCCCCTCAGATATTGGAAGACCAAGATTCATGTCTCCCCTGGTCCTTCTCTTTACTAGACTAGCCAAGCCCAGTTCCTGCAACTGTTTGTTGTATATTTTAGCCTCCAGTCCCCATCCTGGTTGCTCTTTTCTGTACTTTTTCTAGAGTCTCAACATCCTTTTTATAATGTGGTGGACCAAAACTGGATGCAGTACTCTAGTGTGGTCTTAGCTAAGGCTTTATAGAGTGTTATTAGTACTTCCCTTGATCTTGACTTTATCCTCTGTTAATACAAACTTAGGATTGCATTAGCTTTTTGGCTGCTACTGCACACTGCTGGCTCATATTTAGTGGTTGTCCACTAAGACTCAAATTCCCTCTCATCTGTATTTGCAACTGCTCATCAGCATAAGCATCACTGCCCTCAGCTCCACCTCAGATCATCAGTGTTAGATTCTCAATAGGAGCATGAACCCCACTGTAAACGCACAGGTAGACGATCTATGTTGTGTTCTCTTCCCTCCCCCCCCCCAGTCTGTGGAAAAATTGTCCTCCATGTGAAACTGTGTCCCTGTGGTCAAAAACGTTGGTGACCTTTGCATAAGAGATTGATTTTAATGAAGGTGGCAAAAAGGGGAAGTAAAAGAGACAGGATTTTAGGATTGCATTAGCTTTCTTGGCTGCTGGCTTGAACACTGCTGGCTCATATTAGCTGGTTGTCCACTAAGAACTCCAAGATCCTCTTCACAATTACTGCTATTGAGCCTGGTTTCACCCAGTCTATATTGTACTTTTTGGTTTTTTCTTGCCTAAGTGTAGGATTTTACTTTCCTCTATTGAATTTCATTTTATTAGATATAGCCCAGTGTTCTAGTCTGTCAAGATCCATCTGATCTTGAGCCTTTCTTCTTGGGTGTTAACTATTCCTGCCAGCTTAGTATCATCTGCAAATTTGGTAAGTTCCCCTTCTATTCCCTCATCTAAGGTGTTAATGAAGATATTGAAGGGTACTGGCCTAAGACGGAACCTTTGGTACCCCACTGCTTATTTCCCTCCAATGTAGACTTTAGACCAGCAAAGGACAAACTCATTGAGTACAGTTTGCCAGCCAGTTGCAAATCCATCTGGTGGTGGTGCTATCTATCTCCACTTTTTTCTAGCTTACTAAGAAGTAGGTTGTGGTCTACTTTGTTGAATGCCTTGCTGAAATCGAAATATATTATGTCCACAGTATTTTGCTGGTCTACTAATTCAGTTACTTGTTGAAGAATGAAATAAGATTGGTTTGGCATGATCTGTTCTTAACAAACCCGTGCTGACTGCTAGTTATTACTTTATTTGTTTCTAGATGTTGGCAGGTCTGTTTTTTTTATTATCTTTTCCAGTATCTTCTGTATTGATGTTAGGTCTGATTGGTCAAGAATCTATAGTTCCCTGGGTCTGTTTTTTTCCCTTTTTGAAGATGGGAACCACATCAGCTCTTTCCAGTCCTCTGGTGGTTCCCGCGGGTGCTCCAGGATTTTTGAAAGATATGGTGCAGAGGTTCTGAGATGACCTCTTGCCAAGCTCCTTTTAAAACTCTGGGATGTAATCCATCAGGGCCGGTGATTTGTTTTCATCAAGATCAGACAGGTGTTCTCTTACTATTTTTTTTTGCTTATTTTAACTTTTATTTTTGGTCTGCTCTTTACAGTTATGTTTTTTGGTGGGTTGAGCTATAGTTTCTTTTTTGCGTGAAGACAGATGCAAAGAATGAATTAAGCAGTTTCCACTTTCTCTTCTGTTGCTGTTTATTTCCTTGCCATCTTCTCTCTTTAGGGGACCAACTGTTCCCTTGATTTTTTTCTTGTTATTTATAAGTTGGATAGAAACTTTTTTAAATTATCTTTGGACTTTTGCTGAAAGTCTTTGTTCGTTCTGAGCCTTTGCTAACCTGACTTCGTCTTTGCAGATTCTGCTATCTGCTAATATTCTGCCTTAGTTGTATGTCCTTGCTTTCAATTTTTTGTAATTGCCACTTTTTTTTCTGTTCAATTTGTCAGATAAATCTTTGTCACAGCCATGCTGGTTTCTTCTTGGATTTCTTGTTTTTCTTTCTCAGTGGTATTGTGCTGATCTGGGCTTCTATGATCAAAGTTTTCAGAGTTTCCCAAGATTCTTGAGGTATTTTCCCCTTTAGAATTTTCATCCATGGAATCTTTCACAAGTTCTATTTGAGTTTATTAAAATCAGAACTTAGTCTACCAGTGTTTCTATGTGTTTAGGCTAGGTTTGAAAGAAAAAGAAGAAAATAATCCAAAAGAAGACATGGTAAACCATTTAGATATTGCTGCCAAGAAAACTACAAGGACATATCCTGAAAGGTCTCAGGAATGAGTTGCGCTTGAAGGAAATGTTACCTTTTTTTTTTTAAGTTGCCCAGTTCAAATCTGGAAAAAATAAAAATAAAAAATGCTGAGTTTAGGGGGATGTGAACTGCTCATCTCCAGTTGGTAGCTGGGCAGTAGGCAAGAAAACATGTAAATCATCACTTAGGCAAGAAAAACTAAAAGTACACATATGGATTGGGTGAAACCTGTCTCAATAGCAGTAACTGTGAGAGGGATCTTGGAGACTTAGTGGACAACCAGCTAAATATGAGCCAGCAGTGTGCAGCAGCAGAAAAAAAAGCTAAGGTTGCATTAACAGAGGGATACATTTGAGTTCAAGTGAGGTACTAATGCCATATATCAGTAAGACGCCTAGAGTACTGCATACAGTTTTGGTCACCACATTATAAAAAAAATGTTGTGACTGTACATAAAGTACAGAGAAGAGCAACCAGGATGATTAGGAGACTGGAGACTAAAACATGGAGAATGGTTACAGGAACTGGGCTTGGCTAGTCTAGTAAAGGGAAGGACCAGGGGAGACATGATAGCGATCTTCCAATATTTGAGGGGCTGCCACAGAGAGGAAGGGGTCAAGCTATTTTCTAAAGCACCCGAAGGCCAGACAAGGAATAATGGATGGAAACTGAACAAGGAGAGATTTAACCTGGAAATAAGGAGAAACTTTCTGACAGTGAGAACAATCAACCAATGGAACAGCTTGCCCTTGGAAATTGTAGGAGCGCCATCACTTGAGACCTTCAAGAAGAGATTGGACTGCCATTTGTCAAAAATGGTGTAGGGTCTCCTGCTTGGGCAGGAAATTGAACTAGATAGCCTACAAGGTCTCTTCCAACTCTGATTATCTGTTATCTGTTATATTATTTAAATCTCGGATGTGCATGTAAAAAATAATTCTGCTGGGTGCATAAATTTTAACAGCTTATTTATGCTCATAGTTTTTGTCTTATTATAAGCTTATCATAAGCTTTTTATGAAAATTCTATATTTTATATGTAACCTTGACTAGTTTAATAAGAGGGACAGCTGATTGCTGCAGAGAAACAAATGTGGTACATCCACAGAAAATCAGTCAAAACTCAGAAAGACATCCTGAAGCCATTCTTCCAACATTCAGAACAGTGCTTTCAGCAACCAAGAATTCCTAAATTGTACAAAGAGGGATATTTGAGGTGGAGGATCCCTTCCAGTCAGTGTTGACTCCTGGCAAATTGCCGCAGTTTTCTTGGCAAGATTTTGGAAGTAGTTTTCATTCCCTGCTTCCCAGGGCTGAGAAAGTGTGACTGGTCCAAGATTACCCAGCAGGCTTTACACCTAAGGACTAGAACTCACTGTCTCCTGGTTTCTAGTTTGATGCATTATCTGTTATACCCAATTGGCTCTCTATGTGAAGAGTTAGGAAGTGAAAATTATTAGACTGATCTTGTTAAAGAACTGAGATTCCAAACAAATCTTACTCCATTGATAGAGCATTAGTCTATCAATGAATACCAGCCTTCCATTTTTTTATTGTATAAAATACAAAATAAATAAACAAAACAAAATAGGAAATTAAGGGAAGGAAAAGGAATGGGAAAAAAGGGCTGTGAAATACAAGGGGGAAGAGAAAAAGAAAGAATAGGTGGCACTGACTTTCGACTCTTCCTAGCACAGTACAAGATAAATACACTCAAACATCAACTTTTTGCTTTTATACATTAAAATATAACTAGCCATTTCTATAACACCAAATCTTTCTAATCAACAAAACCAAAATCAAAGTTTCATTTTTTTTCTTCACAAGCACAAATTCCAGAAGTGATATCCAAGTAAGAACACATTTTCCTCTTTAAATAAAATATTCAATGTAACCATTTCTGCTTTATCTTCCTTGCTATGGAAATAGCATGCATTTCTATTTTCACCTAGTAATTTTTGTGAACTGTCACCATTTTTATTGACAAAATTTATTGTATTCTGTCAAATTCTTTGGCCTTACTGATGAATACCAGTCTTGATGGCTGTTCCATGGGCAGCATAGTTTAAAAACCAGCTTCTGGAAAACAGCAGTGGGGGGAAAAAATCAAGGACAATGCTGAACTAGATGAACTTAATCCAGAAATCTCCCTGCCACCACACAAATGGGCCCTGCAAGTCTTGTTATATCCATCCCAACAGTTTGCACTATTATTTTCAGGTATTCCACCTTTTATACCTGAGGCTATATCCAAGGTCAAAGGCGAGGGCTTTCTTTTCAACTATTATACTTCCCTTTCCACATTCCAAATCCTCTGATGATTATATCAGCAATTATAAACCTATTAGTGGGCATCGGCTCGGGGAAGCTCCTGTAAATAAAAGCAAATCAATTCACAATTTAAGAAATTAAGATTTGGCATGTAGTAAATAAGGGAAAGCTAAACAGTTACAATTTTAGAAAACACTATCAGAGATAAAAATAGAAAATTCTCCCACCTGAGATCAGTTGGCTTTTTTTAAAAAAAATAACATAATAAAATGTCTTTGAGTTCTCATTTTTAATCTGGGGCATATTATAATATAAAATACATTTGTAGTTTTCACTTTTTGTTTGCAACACTTCTATATGAGTTTTTGATACAGATGGTTTTCACATCACAACAAACTATCCGAAAAAGGAAGTTGGTTAATTCTAATAAATGAAAAATAGAGAAACAAATGCTGCTCAAAATTACTCTAACTCACTTCATTTAATATGCATTCAGGGAATGCTCATCTCTTGAATGCTTTGATACCCAACAACAGCCATCACAGTAAAGGTGTATAAGCAAAGAGCAGGAAACTAGTACAGCCATCCTTGTAGAGTGTATGTTGTGATAATTGCCATGATAATTAGTGTTGTTCTCCCATGAGATTAAAAGATAGATTCATCATGATGGTTCAACATATTACTGTGTCCCCCAAGGTTCCTCTGAATGCAACAGGTTTCACCCACTTCGTTATGAGGTGATCCAAGGGATTGTCTGAATGTTTGCATTTTTAATATAACCTTCCAGGCTTCTCAAGGAAAGCCATCATGAAAAAATGTTTTCCATCAGTATTTATGGTTTCTTAACATTTTCTTCCCTTGGAGAAATTTGGAGAACTTGCCCCCTCTATTTCTCTATCTCCAAACCTCTGACCATATATGTCCAGCTGTGGTTACTGTGGTCAGTTTTCTTTGTTTGTTGTATGTTATGATCTAGATTTTCAGTTCTTACATCTAAGAACTTCATATTCTTAATGAGCCATTTCTGTCTTCTTGCTGTTTCAGTATTGGTGTTATTTGAATGACCTGTCTGTGGGAGGCATGTTGGCTAAGAGAAAAAAGATAATATTCACATTTGCTTTACAGGCACATACCAGCAGTGTTATTAGGGCAAAAAGCTGTTAGAAATTATTTTAAAATTAATGAAAGGAAAGAATGAAAAGCATTTTTGCTCCTGGGCACTCTTTTTTGGAATAGCTTTAACTGAGGAAATTGGTTGAAGAATTATACACAAAGACCTTTTAAAACAAACCAAACAATAGCATTTCTTCAAATATATAGGAGTGTGGAGGGGGGTTATATTCCTTATCTCATATTCTTTATTTTCTTCTTACAGTAAATGCTTTCTGTTGCCATGACAACAGTTTGTTTGAAAGTTCAGATGTGGTATGCTTAATTATCCAGAACGTGAAGGACTTTCTCTGGTGAATGTTGTTTGGTTTCCATTCAAGTTTTACAGTAATATCTAACAGGGACAATGTTCCTTAACTAGGTTAAAGAAGAGAGATAGGTATCAGAAATGCTGAAAAAGAACCAATTGGTTCAATGTTAAATCCCTACTTAATATATTTTCTGGCATTATTGTTAGGAAGGGCCTTTTTTGTAGACAACAATGTTGTAGACAATGACTTTTTTGGTCTCTTTACCAAAAATTCAGAACTAGATTTTTAAAAAAAGATTTTATATGTTTTTATTATTATTATTGATTGGATCCCACTTTAGATGGGAGCTCAAGATGACTTACTGCCTTCATTTTACTTCCACAACAGCAGTCTTTAGAGAGAGACCAATACTGAAGTTTGAAAGAAAAAATTAAGAGACCAACAAGATGATGTGATAGCAGTCTTTAAATATCTGTTTTATATGTGTACAATTTTTATATATTGAAATAATCTTCTATAGCTTTTTTCTAACTCTTTATTCTTTTAGTCATAAAAGAAAAAATATGGCTTCAATTGAATAATAATCTTTAAAATCCTCTGTATCTAAGTATTTATTTTTTGCTTTTTCACATGTTCACCAAACATAATAAAATGTACTTTCATGTTGTTCACATGTCTGACATACATTTGAAATACCTATATACAATTTCTCTGGCATCAAAACTAATGAAACATCATTTTAATAAAATTCTGTTTGAGATCATAACACAATATAAATTCCAACCCTTTTAATTACATAATTTCCCATTGAGCTGTTTTTATATTGTAATTAAAATTCTTAGAAACTATGGAGATTCTCAATCATCCAAAGACATGTTTGTCCCAAACAGCTTTTCAAAAGACAATTGGGTTTTATTTGTTTTTTTCTTTGAAAACATTCCACTCGTCATCCAAAAAGCTTCTTCACTTCTTACCCACTTTATCATACATTCTAAACTTGTTCTTCCCCTGTTTCAGATGTAAATATCTGAAATTTGTTTCATATCACTGAACAGATTGGTTTCTACTGCTTGAAAGAATAAATAATTACAAGAAATATATTTTGACTAAATATTTACTTTTGTATATTAAATCAAAGCTCTCTTGAGAGCATTAGACTGCATATGATCATATTAAGAGCAACTGCATTCTCTTTGCTGATGATGTAAAGCTGTTCAATACCACAGACAATACTGCTACCCTTCAAAAAGGTCTTGACCATGTATCAGAATGATCAAACAAATGGCAACTTCAAATCTCAACAAATAAATGCTCTGTCTTACATATTGACAAAAAAAACCCAGAAAATAAAATACAAGCTGAATAGTCAAGACCTTGTTGATGATCCAAGCTCTGTAAAAGATCTTGGAATACTCATCTCTAATGATCTAAGTGCTAGCTTTTTCTCTGGTAATATCACACTACTAACTAGAGCATACAAAAACTTTAACCTTAGACTGTCTACTATTGGTACCTCACCCCTTTCCTTAGAGGTTTGTAGAGGGCATGCATAAGCCCACCAACGTGCCTACCGTCCCTGTCCTATTGTTTCTTTTATTTTTCTTATATGTACCCATTTCATGTATTCATAACTATGTATATACTTATACCTATTATCTTGTAAGTGATTGACAAATCAAATAAATAAATAAATAAAAATATAACAGTTGCAAGAAATCCATCAATTCAAGACATTCATATTACAATGAAAGTGGGTCCAGATCATAAAATTATCAGATTTTCTGCATATTTATTAGAAGTTCTGCAGTAGAGACTTAGATTGAAATCCATTTGGCTGAGACTTAGTTATGCAGCTCTGTAAAATGTTTAAGTTTATATATTATTAATATTGTATTTAATTTGGAATAATATAAATTCGGATTCACATTGCTTTCCATCAGGAGCTTTGCTATCACGAATTCCTAAATGGCAAATTTTAGGAAGGAGTGTAAATGTGATCCAGTTAGTTACATAGGTGTCTTTCTTGCTTTCCTCTAAAATAGGATTAACAATTAACAATCCTATTTAAAGTTTGCCACAATAAATCACTTTCTCTTTATAATTTCCCAATTCTCTAATGTCCATTAAAGATGAACAATTATGCTTTTTTTCTATTGTGGGAATTCTCTATACACTTTTTCAATCCTAATTCTAGACATTTTCTCTTGCTCTTGTTTTCAGAAATATATTGTTTAAAAAATAGGAGTTTCAAAAAAATCTTAGATAATCAGTTTCTTGACCTTGTAAAAAATGGAGTCTTTATGTAATTTTTCGCTCGATCTTGAAGAAATGATAGTAAGAGTTTGAGAAGTAATAAATGTTACAAAACCTGATGAAACAAATAAGATATTGTAATAAAGCATATGTGAATAAATTTTAAGAAAGAACATGATGCATTGGTAAAATGACTTAAAAGGGAAAGAACTTGAAAGACTTAATTCCCACACTAATAAAGATTGAAGAGATTGTTATGGAAACAACCAACTACTAATTTTCCTGTTTAACAGTGAAGATCCCTAGCTCTTCACTTGAGGGTGGTATTTTTATACCTCTACTTCTATAAATCTTGATAAGGAGGGCTCTGTGAGAACTGCACTTCCAAATGAATCACTTTTGTTTCAGGCAGCTGTCAAAGAGCTGAGACAGAAATGATATATTTAACACAAAATTTATTTTGTAATATAGTATTCTGCTGCATTTTCTACTGATCAGACAAAACAACTAGAGTCAGGGATTACTTCTAGAAACTTCTAGAGGAATTAATTACAATGAGTCTGCAAGAATTATAATATATAACAGAAGGCCAAGCAAGCAATGAATTCATAGGCATGCTTAATCATTAATAATAATGATAATTCAAAATATCATGAGCACTAGCTAAAGACTTTTCTAAAGAAAAGCTGAGCTTGTGCATGTGAAAATGGAATATTGAATGCTTATCATGGCTGAATAATTTTATTTATAATATTTATAGCCCATCTTAATTCAGTGAGACTCTGGATAGGGTTCAACAAGGTCAAAATAACAATGCAGCATCAAAATAGCTTGAGTAGTAAAATTTTACACACAGCAGACTAAAACTTTATATTAAACTAATCTTAGTGTTCCGTCAGGAAAAACGCGAGGTAGACCGGGTTCCAACAGTAAAAGTCTTTATTTCAACAGTTAAGTTAAAACGGAACAGTTTGGCTCTTGCCACGGTAGCCTTTATATATGGCTTGCCTGACGGCTTGTAGCCAATGACGATTACTTGGTTTTGCCGCCTTTTGGCAGCTCTTTTGGACTGGTTCCTAGTGAACCAATCCCTATGCCGGCTTTTCTA
>BHFT01035449.1:6700-54500 GCA_004320025.1 Laticauda laticaudata
CCCCCCCCCCCCCCCGTGCGTGCATGTGTGTGTGTAGGAAAGACAAACTAAATCTGAAATTTCAGGGATAGAATTTTATACATGGTTTAACACATGGTTTATCTCTCATCCTGGGTTTGCTCTGTGGAATATTTCAAGCCAACTTTAAGGATGATGATTTATTTAAATTCCTTGGCCGCCCAACTCCAATATATCTTGAAGGTTAATCAAAGAGATGAATCCGATGTCAATAGGAGAGAATATTTGTATCTCAGGGTTCAATTCTGGGGTCCTTGGTGCTCTCTGATCTTGGCTATTTCCCTGCAGAGATCTCATTACCCAAGTAGGTAACCTCATCAGTGCTAGAAGGGGCTTGCTCTCTGCTTATATGCAAGTGGCTTGATGATCATCAATAGCCCTAATGTTGATGTTCTCTAGCTGGGACATGGAATGTCTGCAAGGAAATCACCAAGCTCAGAGAGGACCTCAAAGACATATCCGAGAATGGCAAGTCCCCAAGATGAAGTGACATAAAGACACCCACCAAAGAGAGCCAGGTTGAGAAAAGACTGGGATAGAAGATGGGCCAAGATCCCAGGAAGACCAAAGGCAATATTGGAAAGGAAAAGAAACAGACCAAAGTGAGAGATTTAAATGCACATTTTGGCCCCAGAGCTGGTTTCTTTTCTGAGCAAGAACACTAGAGAGTGTGAAAGCCACCAGAGAACGTAAAGAGCAGATCTGTTCCGATGGTGGAATTCACAAAGAATGCATTCAAGGCTTTTCGCTAGCTAAAATTTTCTGAACAGATGGATTGCGCATTGATGGCCGAGGCCCAGCGCCGTTCGGAATGAGCTAACAGGAGCCATTCTCTGCGTATTCAATCATCCCAGCAAGACCGCTTTTGAGAGTTTCTTGATCCAAGAGAGAAATCAGAAAAAGTCTATTCCCTCTCCTTTGCAAAAAGAAAAAAGAAAGCCAAGATGTGAACTGCTGAAAATCAAAATAATTTAATATTATACTTTCAGTGGGATAAGCCCAGTTGGCTTTTAAAAAGAGGAAAATACAGCAACTGCTCCAGGACAACATGGCAGAGGGCTCCAAGACACCCCCCCCCAAACACCCAATCCCACCCATTGGTAAGGTTTTGCACTTCCCCACAGATCAGTGAAAACATCTGGAGAATAGACCCAAAGAGAAACCCAAGTTCAATTGTTGTTTTACCATATGTCAGCAGGAACACTGGGGGAATTCTTAACAAGGAAGTGATTAAACCGAAGGCGATCGACATATGTTCTATACTTAGGGCTGGATTCTTGGATTCTTTTAAATAGGATTCTTTCAGAGAAAGTAATAATACTAATAATAAAAATGCACAAATGTTTTATTTGTCAGCAATGAGTGTCCTTGCTCTGAACTGAATTTGTTTGCCAGCAGTGAGATCAGCTGCAGCTAAATTGATAGAATCATTATGCTGGGATGGAACTTGAAGGTCTTCTAGTCCACCCCCTGCTCAAGGCAGGAATCCTTATATCAATCTGGACCAAAGACTGGACAGTCTCTTCATGAAAATCTCCAGCGATGAAGCACCCACAACTTCTGAAGGCAAGCCATTCCATTGATTTAATCGTTCTCAACTGTCAGGAAATTTCTCCTTCTTTCAAGGCTGGATCTTCTTCTGATGAGCTTCCATCCCCCCCCTCAAAAAAAAAAGGGTTTGACTGAATAGAACAATTCAAAGCAGGGAGTTTGACTTAACTCCCAGGCCANCTTCCATCCCCCCCCTCAAAAAAAAAAGGGTTTGACTGAATAGAACAATTCAAAGCAGGGAGTTTGACTTAACTCCCAGGCCATCTGATTTAGAGGGACAACTCTGAAGTTGCAGCAAGTTGAGGATTTCAGAAAATAAAGTATTGAATGTTCAAATCAACTTGAAATTTATCAAAGAGAAATTCAACCTAGAATTAAGGGGGTAGGAATCTTCTAAAGACTTTGAACTCTGTTCCCAACTCTGTTCTGTTATGCTGTTATCCTTCCTTCCTTCCTTCCTTCCTTCCTTCCTTCCTTCCTTCCTTCCTTCCTTCCTTCCNCCAACTCTGTTCTGTTATGCTGTTATCCTTCCTTCCTTCCTTCCTTCCTTCCTTCCTTCCTTCCATCAATCTCCATCACTGGTGGTTTTTAAGAAGAGGCTGGGCAGCCATTTGTCCAGAATGTTGTGAGGTCTCCTGCTAGAACAGGGGTTAGACTCCCTCCAAGGTCCCTTCCAACTCTGTTATTCTGCATTCTGCACTTGAGAGGAAGGATGAGAAGCTCCCCACGGAGGAGATGCAATTATCCTCAGTAGCATCACCCAGATGAACCCTGGAGGGTGAAACAGAAGATCAGGCAAAAGAGAGATCGCATTTCATGGAGGAAGGAGAGAAAGAATGTTCCCAGGATATCCATCTTGCTTCAGTTCGCCCTCATGACACCCAAAACACTGCCCTGCTGATCTTCTACCTTCAACTAATCCCCTGTTTGACATCAAACATCAACCCTTGCTTGATTCCAATAACGGCCAGTTGTTTGAAGGATGAAGTTTCAGGCCAAAGAGAAGTGACATTCTAGAAAGTATTTTCCCATGTTAGAAGTTTCAGGGAGAAAATTGGTTTGTGACAATCCAGGATAGAAAACAATGGGACATCAACTTTGTTGGGTGATTTTGCTAGACCTTGAAGCAGGAGGCTCTCAAAAAGCCATTCCCACTGGCATCTAATGGACCAATTACGTCTTAAAAACCAGTTCTTTGTCTTTATTTTTATGAAGCGATTTGATCGGTTACAGAGGTAAGCCAGTAAATCTTGGCAGCCGAACAGAATCCAAGTTAAATACCTTTTTAGAAGCAAGTGATCCCTTGTCCCTTAACCTCACTTTGTTGTGATGCATCTTTTCACAGGGAGCCATTAATGGATTTTTTCATACATATGTTAATGTCTTTGGGGAAGAAAATCTCTATTTTCTCCCATTCACCTCAATCCGATTGCTGTAACAAAACCCGGGTTTTATTATAAACTCCCCAAACTATTTAGACAGCAGCTTCACGTCTTCAGATATAGTTGTGTGAAATTTCCTCCTCCCTGAATGTGGTATTCATTGGCATTGACCTGTAAGCATTTTTCCTCCAGTTCTTCTGGCTTCTACTGAAATCCGTATCATTTCCCTTCGGTCAAGTCTATAGAAGGTTGAGAGTTCACCTCTAAGCTAAAATAGCAGGAAACAAAAACTCCTTTTCTAAAAGGGAAGATTAACCAAGGTTTGTTTACAGCATGAAAAAGCCTGGTGTTTTTTTTTTTTTAAGACCAGCAAATTGAGGGACGCAGAGGTGGAGAACTCCTTAAAAAATCAATATTAAGCCCATCCTATAAAAGAGAGCCGAATAAGCAAAAATTTGGCCCAAAGATGTGGAAGGTTCTTTTATTTAAACATGATTTTATGAAAAGCCATGTTGTAAGATGTGTTCAAAATAGGCTTTTGTAGACTGAAATGGAATTTAGCCTTGTCATGCTCAACGTCTCCAAGTAAAGTGTCAGGCTTTATCTGCTCAAGTTAATCTAATAGATCTTGGTTGAGATTCACTTCAGATGGAACACATTTTATGTCATACTAATTTAAAAAGGGGGGAAAAACTTTCTGGCTGCCAAAGGACCAAAAAAAAGGAGATTGAGGGACCTTCTTAAATCATGACTGCTCTTCAGAGATCCCAGATGTGGAGAAAGCACAATTCCAGATTATCCTCATGTTTAAATCATTCGGTGTTTTCCTGGAGGCTTATATCCATAAGCCTCTTGAGCTGTTTACCTTCATATGATGGAATTCTCCTTGCCTCTTCTGGGTCCTTCTGCTAGAATTTTCAAAGATATACCCATAGAAACCTACAGAAGATTTATTTTGTGCACCTAATACAAATTGCAGACAAATACCCCAGTTCCTCCACCAACCCTTCTTGACACACAGATTTCTCCCCAGGAGAGCTTTTGTGCCTCCATTGTCTCTGGATTTGCTTACAAGCCATGTGCATTACCAAGAAATGGCAAAAATGAAGAGGCCCCCAAGTGCATTTGATTAATTTCATACAAGCATGAAATCAGACCTTGCTTCTTTCATGCCCGCTTCAGGGTATCTTCGAAGGTTTCATCCCTCCCTCTTAGGCAGACATATAAATCCCTTTGGGAGATTAATGATAATTGACTGCACTAATGCAAGGCTGTCTACCTTTGTGTCTACGAGTTCAGCCCGCCAGGTTTCCTTCCAACGATTCTCACAGGAGAAGAAAGAGGGGCTATTGTGCTGAGAAAGGCAGTGACTGCGTTGACAGGTGGTTGAACCCTTGAATCACCGACACTTAAGGTACTTCAGGGTGACATTTCTCAGGACCTTCTCCTGGAGCGGAGAGATATCACCAAAAAGAGCTCTTTTCTCCTGCATCCCCTTTTGTTGGTGCCATAATCGGATGTGTTGACAGAAGAAATGCACGTTCAGTGAAGGCATGAAGGCCCCCCCCCCAAAAAAATCGACACCCAAACAGATGTTGCGACAAGGTTTTGTGGAATCTGAAACTCAGCCGTTTAGACTCTTAAATCCAAAGCCATGCCTGCTTGATGCAGGAAGAGAAAATAAACTTTCTTGGACAGAGAGGTTGTCCAGTTTCTACTGGAAGACTTCCAGTGGAGGAGTGTCTGCCGTTTCTCAAATTTGGCCACCCCAAAAATGAAGAAATGAAATTTGACTCTACTATCGCCTCCATATTTGTCAAATTTAGCACACAATTGGGGAGAGGTTTGATGTGGGAAACATCCTTGTGATGGAAAAACGGTATTCACAACAACCTGAAGCCACATTTACCTTTTGACTTTTCTGCAATTTATTGTCTGAAATGGTATAGGGTTTTCCCCCTAAGCAGGGGGTTGGACAAGAAGACCTCCAAGGTCTCTTCCAACTCTATTGTTCTATTCTATTCTATTCTATTCTATTCTATTCTACTCTACTCTACTCTACTCTACTCTATTCTACTCTACTCTGTTCTTATCCTACTGTATATTCTGCTGTAGTCCAATTTCTACTCTATTCTATTCTATTGTTTAAAAGTCCTTAATCTGTATGGGTTCCCTGTTCTTCATTCCTTTATCCTGCCTACCCCGTATTAAAGTTCAAAATTGTTTGGAGAGTGATAAAATATCTCAAATTTGTATGCTTGAATGCCTGTCAAAACTTCCCTAAATTTTCCTTGATCCGAGAATTGCTTTTAGGTTTTTGGATAACTTGCTGAGGAGAAACCATAGTTCAAAACATAATGGGTGAAGTCAAGTCAGAAATTCAACTGGATGAATTTAATGAGAAATAAATATGGCTAGTGGGATTATTTTTCATTGGATTTAACATTCTTCTTGTCTATTACAATAAGACAAACTTTTTTAAGTTTAGCAATTTAAGACAAACTTTTGGCAGTCCTTCAGGAACCCACCAAAGGAGTTTCAAGTTGTCTTCTTCTGTTTCATAGCTGTTGACAATATTTGGAATATGAGCGCTTGTAGGCCCATAATTTCTGAAGGCATGGCATAACTGGACTTCCACGTTATTTATGGCATTATGTCAATTTATGGCACTGAGAATAACCCTGCAAGGGCCCGTATGCAATGGTGAAAGGAAAACAGTTCTGAAGCTACCTTTTGATACTTTCTGAATGGGCTCCCTTATTTATTTTGCTGAAATGCCTTGTTCATCAACAAACTGCAAGGAAAATTAGGAAAGAAAAGGAAACTGTTCTGGTAAGTAAATTATATGGCTTTAAAATTCATTTCCATGTTATGTTAGTGCATACAGGGCACATATTCAAAATGACAGCCCTGGGAATAAATGCTGACTGAGATTGTAGCTCTAAATTTTGTGCTGAGCTGGGCCTGTTCCAACTATAAATAATAAAATTGCCCAGTTTTGGGGTGTTTTTAAAGGGAAAGTTCCAAAGGTGTTTTTCTTACTGATTCTTCCCCAGCTTGCAGTCCATAGTTTTCTTCGAGATTAAACTCTGCAGTTCCATATCATCCTTGCATCCAAAAAGGCACATTACTATTTTAACTATTATTTAATTAGATGAATTATGATTTATTTATAATCAGCTCAGCTCTTGACAGTAGGAAATCACCGTACTTGCAATTCCTTGAATGCCAAAGCAGACAGAAGGAATGCTTTTGTAGGTAGTCCTTGAATTATGACACTTTCATGAGCTTTCAAAGGTCTCCTCAGAAGCTGGGGGATTGACAGTTCCTCATGCTTAGACCCACCTTCTGAATTTCCTACTAATACAACTACTCCACGGTCACATCAAGGAGGAGGTAGCAGTCACAACCTGCGGTGGCTGGTCAGCGTTCATGTTCCTCACCATAAAACAGAACCACCCTCAAAGAAAAGTGAAAAAACCTAGACAACCTACAACTACATTGCTTTCAGTCCGATCTAAATATAGTATATAAAATCATACATTGCAATGTCCTACCTGTCAATGAATACTTCAGCTTCAACNTAAAATCATACATTGCAATGTCCTACCTGTCAATGAATACTTCAGCTTCAACCATAACAATACAAGAGCAAACAATAGAGACAAACTCAAGGTTAACCGCACCAAACTCGATTGCAGGAAATACGACTTCAACAACAGAGTGGTCAATGTCTAGAATATTCTACCTGACTCTGTGGTTTCTTCCCCAAACCCCAAAAACTTTAACCTCAGACTGTCTACTATTGACCTCATCCCTTTCCTAGGAGGTCTGTAGGAGGCGTGCATAAGTGCACTAATGTGCCTACCATATCTGTCCTATTGTTTCTTTTTATTTTTCTCATATATATCCATTTAATATATTCATAACTATGTTTATACTTATACCGATTACCTTATAAGCGATTGACAAATCAAATAAATAAAAAATAAAAAATAAATTCTGAGTCCAGGAAGCAACTGAAGGAAAAGCCGATTGGAAAGGAGAACATCAGGAGAGGAGACTCTGCAGAAGTGCCCTTTCTCACAACAATCAGCAGCAACAAAGATGACTAGAGAACTGGAGGCTGAAACAAAGGATGAACGGTTGAGGGAACTGGGTATGTCAAGTCTAATGGTGTTCCAAGCAGTGTTCCAAGACTGAAGAGGCTCTCACAGAGAAGAGGGGGTCAACTTATTTTCCAAAGCACCAGAAGGCAGGACAAGAAGCAACGGATGGAAACGGATCAAGGAGAGAAGCAACCTGGAATTTAGGAGAAACTTCCACAGTGAGAACAATTAACCAGTGGAATAACCTGCCTCCAGAAAATGAGCTCCAACACTGGAGATTTTTAAGAAGAGACTGGACAGCCACTTATCTGAAGGGGTATAGGGTTTCCTGCTTAAGCAGGGGGTTGGACTAGAAGACCACCAAAGTCCCTCCCATCTCTCTGATTCTGTTATTTAAACAACCCTATGACATTTGGGCATTCATAAAACCGTTGTCAAGAATGACCAGGTTCAACCATGACAGATAAGGTCCATTTGCAAGAAGGTCCACAATTCAATTTCCACCCAGCAATCTGCTACAACACCCGAGGACACTCTCAATTGGTAGAGAATAAGTTGAGAAAGGAAATATTTCAATATGATCCACATTGAACAACCTCACAAAAAGTGAAGGAGGTTGGGTGCACATTTTCAACCAAACCAAAGATGTGTCTTCTTACCTTCAGCAAATGGCTCCCACTCATAGAAACGGCCCATAAATGGCTTGTTGTTATACGATGCACATTGCACCTCTCTGATGTTTCTGTTCTCAAGGCAGGCCTGTTAAATAAATTGTGGGAAAGTTAGATTAACCACGTTATTTAGAATTTAAAACAGAGGTTTACAAACTTGGCAACTTTAAGACTTGTGGACTTCAACTCCCAGAATAGCAAAGGCTATGCTGGCTGAGGAATTCTAGGAGGTGAAGTCCACAAGACTTAAAGTTGCCAAGTTTGGGGACCCCTGGTTTACAAGGATCAGAGCACTCATCTGGTTTAAAAACTTAAAATAATCCAACAGAAAATCCTAAATAATCTTCCATTTGCCATGAATGAACCCATCCAGGAACTGAAGATGCTAATGAACTCCCATTTCAGTCAGGACACTTTTTAAACATCGGTTAAATGCTCATCCTTCCTAACCATGATTAGATTTATATCCATTGAGTGAGCAATCTTTTCCAGATTCTCCAAAGCCAATAGTCCAATATAAATGGAATAAAATAGAATCAATTTGGAAAACAGATCCAAAAATAAAAAGAAAATATCTATCTTTGTTTATCCTGGAACCCCACTTAGAGCACAGTGGATAAGAAATGACCTTGTTAGATCTGTTGATCATTTCTGAGATTCTCCTAAGTTTCGGGGCCGTGGTTATTTTGAGCAAATTCTTTCAATAAAGTCACATACTTGGCTATTTATTCAGCTACAGCCGCACTTTCATAAAATATGCTTTTTAAAAATCCATCCAAAAGCCCCTTGTCTCAGAAGTCGTATTTATAGAAAATGTATGTAATGCACGAGGCTTTTGGTTCAAAGAAAAACCAAGTGAAACGTTATTTCCATTGGACAAAATCCGGCTGAAGGTCTGAAGGCTTTCACTTATTAAGGAGTAACTTTCTGGCTCCTCTGCTAATTGCATCAGACAAAGCTGTAACATTACTATGACCACAACTACTGCTAATATGAATATAAATATATGGAGACAGCAGAATAGAGGAGAAAGAATTGGAGAAAATCACAAAGTAAAAAGACTTGCGAATAGAAATAGAATGACTGCAGCAAAAGAAAGCCAAGGTAGTATCAGTAGTAAGAGGCAGCTTGGGGTACAATCCCAAAACATCTGCAGCACCATTCAAACACCATCGGCATTGATAAAATCCCCATCAGTCAATTACAACAGGCAGCTTTACTCAGAACAGCTTAACGTCATCAAACATTCACATCTGGGAAGAACATGATAGGTAGACAAAAATGCCAAACCTAATCTGAACATCTGGCTGACCATGCAATGCACCAGAATAAATGAATAAATTTCAATGTCATATAAGTTAATATAAAACTGGATGCCATATCCCCCCTCAAAATTGGATGGCACTTGGAAAAATCTGTCAATTTCCATCTGTCAATTGCAAAATGTCATCCTGTTTGGATCTGCACATATCGTATATTCTACCAATATATAATGGCATCCAAGATTCTTGGGAAAAACTTGATGAGAATGAATTGACAGCTGTGATTTCACATTGTTCTGCATAATAATAACATAAATACAAGAAAAAACATATTCCATTAAAAAGAAGAGGTGGGTTTTTTCAAGCTGAGGGCTCCTACAATAAAATCTGAATGAAGAGCCATGAGTTTGGGTAGAAATCTAAGCAGGATGAGACCTTGTTAATTCTTGATTTCCCATTTTAGGGAATTATGGGGCTATAAGATAAAATGGCAACTTAAAAAAAAGACAATATTCAATCATTTCTGCACTGTGACCAAGAAAATAAATGGATGCACCTATATAGTGTTCAGGAGCTGAGTTCAACTCCAAAAAAAGCATAAGAACAGCCTTTAGAATGAGTACATTATGGAACCCCCAGGAAATTCCAAATAGAAAACTCTACATTCAAAGACTGTACAACCGCTTCCGCCAATCCTTTTGCTCTCCACAAAACAAATATTCTTCTAACGTTGACTGTCTGAGCACAGTCCTTTTCCAAACACTGAATCACAAAGAGAAACAGCAGAAAATCAGAATGTGACTGCTTAAAACCTCCATGCAATTAAACCAACTTATAGCTTTTCCTAAGAGTCATTTCTTCAAATGGTGGATGAATTTCACATCCGGGCAGGCCAGATGTTCAAGGAATCCTTCTTTAGATGAACTGACCAAAGAATCAAAGATGAGCTAGATTGTTTTATCATAATTTCAAAATTCTGCAAGCCAAAAAACAGCCAGTGCTCAGATCTTTGGGGAATTATTAAAGATATACAATATATGGCAAGAATGCATGAAGTTGGGGGCTCCAGATAAGCAGATCCACAGACTTGCTTTAAGTCCCACCTGGGATCTGATAAAATCCATGAAAGAATGTTGCCACAGGGTCATAGAACCATCAAAGTACCGTATGACAAAACATTGTTCCAATGCCTAAGTCCACTTGTACTCCAAACTTGGAACTTGGACGAATTCTTCCCACCAGAGGAGGAAACAACCCAACATTATAAAAGTGACCCATGGATCCTTTGGGATATTGATCCCACTTCTGGCTTCTGATCCATATGGTCCTCTGAAAATACTTGGCTGATTTCAGCAAGAAATCTTGGCTTAGTCAGTTGGGATGGGATGTCGTAAGGAGGGAGAGACTGTAGTCCAGAGCAGGAGGAGACAACTCAGCTGAGATACCTTGGAATGGTACGGGAGTAAGAACAGATTTCCAGAAAAATTGCAGGCTACAGGAACTATTTGTGCTTCAGTTGGAGGTGGAGACAACACAGACACATTCCCAATTGCCTATGCCTGTGTACAACAGTGAAGGGACTCAGAGCAGAAAATCTCCTGCAGCCAAGAAGGTTCTGCGCCCCTTTGCACCATTCAGGTGACCCTGAGAACATGGAGAAACTTCCAAGTGGCCTCAATGACTCCCAGAAAGGATGAAAATGACCAGCCATTTGCAAAAAGTATAAATCCTTTCATCTCCCACCATCCAGTCAGAGCTGAAGAAGCTTCTAGGATGAGAAGTGAAACGTCTTCAAAAGAAAAACCAGAAAGTCCAGTTGCCTCTGGGGGTGGGGAAACACCTTTGGGACAACCATGATTTGAATAACCAAGAATCTCCATAGATTCAGCCCAGATATTATATGTGAGGGGGTGATGACAGCTCCACATGTCTAATTGTATTTGATTTGTCCCAGTTTGGATCTATTTGGGCTCTCAGTGCTATTGTTTTTTATCCAGCAAGGAAATGAATGAACAATCCTAAGCCCATTATACATTGTTCTGGAACTCAACCAGCAGCCGAGCCTTCGATGTACCACGACGAATTTTTTCCCTGCAGGGACACATCTGGCAAGCCACAACATTTCCATCTATTTTTGCAGCTCTTTCTGGATACTTTTATTTGCTTTAATTATTCCATCCCCTTCCAGTTGAGCATCCCACTGGGCCCTATTTATCAACTGGTGACTGATCAGACGGCTCTTGCCCTGCGCTGAATACAACTTCAAGTGTTTCTCAAACAATGGACAATTAATCTTAATTTAAAAGGAAAAAAAAAAAAACCATCACCCTTCCAGAAAGCCTCGATCTTTAAATGTGTTTTCAGAAGCATGTAAACCAAACCTTCTAAGCTGAAACTGTATAGGATCCAGCGTGTCATTCATGAAAAATGAGTTCTGCTCTGCATGAAAAAAACATTAAAACTATAACCGCAAGGAAATGACCTAATGGAGAAAAGCAGATTGAGTTAATTTGTTATTAATTAACTGCTCCAACCAGAATCCATGGGGGGAAGTGACCCAACACTACAATTCCAATTAAGAGAGTTCTTCCCCACCCCTTACCCCCCGATAAATTATATTAACCATGGAGAATGTTCCAAATAAAAGAAAAACTTGGTGTTCCCTCCATGCTAGAAGGAACTCTTAAAATATTTCGGCTAATAAATTAAATTACTGCCTAAATGTATGTTCAGGGAAATCATGGAGAAGGTGGATAAACACCGTAGATTTTCCAGGGTCCGGCGCGAGCCCACCTTCCTCTCTTTTTATGATTTGGTGTTTAAACTATTCATCTAGGGCACCGTGAGGTCATGATCCCCGACTGGGTAGCAGCTGAATCCAGGATGGTTTTCCCCCTAACTATTTTCTTAAAGATGTTTTTAACAAGGAAGAAGAGGGTAGGGCGAAGAGGAGACAGAAAGGAGCTGTGCTCCCTTGAAAAAATAAAAATAAAACAGAAAATCTATACATTGCACAGGTGAGAAGAAGGGTTGAGAAGGTAGCTGGAGAGCCCCCATATCCTCAACATAAGCTCTTTCAGCTCCTTCCCTCAAGATGGCGCTACAGAGCACCATATGCCAAAATAACTAGACAGGGGGATCGTTTTTTCTCTCTCCTGCCCTCACTCTGCTCCACACCTCAATCCAGTGGTGGGATTCCCCAAAAATGTCTATACCGGTTCTGTGGGCGTGGCAGGGGAAGGATACTGCAAAATCTCCAGTCAGAGGCGGGATTTGCCGGTTCTCCAAACGACTCAAAATTTTCGCTACCGGTTCTGCAGAACCGGTCAGAACCTGCTGAATTTACCTCTGTCTAATTCTGGTCATGCAGTCTCAGGTCTATGTATATTTACCCACATAGTATAACTGTACCATGATTCTTATCTTCTTGACTTCCCCCTTTTATTGGTACAGCTAGTCCTCGACTTACAACAATTCATCTAGTGACGATTCAAAGTTAGGATGAACACTGAAAAAAGTGACTTATGACTATTTTTCACACCTACAACCGCTGCAGCAGCTATATGGCCACGTGGCCAAAATTCAGACGCTTAACTACTGGTTTATATTTATGATGGTTGCAGTATCCCGGAGTCATGTGGTCTCCTTTTACGACCAGCAAAGTCAATGAGGAAGCCACCATCGCTGTACAACTCATGTTAGTTATTTAACAACTGCAGTGATTTACTTAAAAACAATGGCAGGAAAGGTCATAAAATGGGGCAAAACTCACTTAACAACTGTCTAGCTTGGCCACCATAAATTTAGGGCTCAGTTGTGGTTGCAAGTTAAGGATTATTATTATTATTGTTGTTGTTGTTGTTGTTATTTACCACTACTACTACTACTATTTTCTCTGTTGCTCTGTACTACACGGAGAGCTTCTGTACTGGAGACAAATTCCTTGTGTGTCTAATCACACTTGGCCGAATAAAGTATTCAATTCAATCCAATTCAATTCAAGAGGTCCAGTGGGCTTCCTTCCTTCCTTCTTTGCAAAATTCCTAAGCTCAAACCAAGGATTTGGTCAGACGGCCTGGAAAGGCTGGAGCAGAAAGGATGACTTACGTTCGTATTGCAGAGTCTGTACTGCTTGTAGGCCCCAGTGCACACAATGGCTGCAGCCGGCTGAGTGGACATCTGCCCTTGAATGGGGGGATGAGAAGCTCCAGGGAGATGCCTGCTCCGTTCTACACCCTGGAACAAACTTTGGGATGCTGCTGGGAAGGCTTGAGAATGGGAGCCCGGTTGTTGATAGAAAGAGCCGCTCACAACCTGAGTCCTGGCTGGAGAAGATCGGTGGTCACCTTGGTACGTCCCTCCAGGATGATGGTGGTGGGAAGGATTACCTGGATGGGCAAAAGGGGAGGTGCCACCAGTCCCTTGTTGGTTGGGTGCAGGCTGCATGGACTGGCGTTGCTTTCGGGGCTTATGTGCCGATTGTCCCGTGTCCGTCTGCAGCGGGAGAATGTAGGGAACTTTCCCATAGCCGTATTTCCCGGGTCCAATGGAGCTTTTCTTTCGGCCTCTGAGGACAGAGAGAGTAGGAGAAAGCAGATGAGCCACCATGTTTTAAAACAAGCAACCAATAGCTTCTAGACCAGTCCCAGATCCGATCAGCCAAATACCAACCCAATAGGCTTCACTACTTATTCTCCTGTAGCTCAGAGTGATGGAGGAACCCAATCACAGAAAGCTTGCAAGAAATCAGGAGTACGGAAGATGTTCTGCAGGGACCATAAGTCTATCTAGACCAAAGGTCTTCAAACTTGACAGCTTTAAGACTGGTGGACTTCAACTCCCAAAATTCCTGAGCTAACATGACTGGAGGAGGAATTCTGGGAGTTGAAGTCCACCAGTCTTAAAGCTGTCAAGTTTGAAGATCCCTTATCTGTCACCTATCAGCTATCAATCTATCATATCTCTGTGTGTGTGTGTGTGTACCTACCTACCTATTTACCTATCTATCAATCTATCTATTATCTATCTATCATCTATCACAAAGTCTTCAAACTTGGCAAGTTTAAGACTGCTGGACTTCTCAACTCCCAGAATTCCTGAGCTAACATGACTGGAGGAGGAATTCTGGGAGTTGAAGTCCATAAGTCTTAAAGCGATCAAGTTTGAAGAACCCTGATCTAAGACATACCTATTCAGCACACTCTCTTGTTCATAATTCTCCTCTTAAGTGACAACTTGAGGACTATTCTTGGGGGGCAGTCCATGGTTCACTTTTCAAGTTTCCAACAATTATCTCCTCAGGCTTCAAGCAAGCTTTGTAGGACAAATACCAAACATTAATCAAGGTATTAATCATTTGGTGAAGAAGAGGGGAGGAGGGTTTCTATGCCTTGCAGACATCATTTACCCACAGAGAATGCCAGTGAAAGGAATGGGGGGCGGAGAAGAAGGCTTTGCTATCATCAGAAAACAAGCTACTGTTTAACAGATAACGCATGTCGAAAAGCAGGCATGCCCCAGATACAACCATGAGGGCATCTCACGAGACTTCCAGACTTGCTGGATGATCTAAAACAGAAGTTTTATCTCACTGATATAAAAAAAAAATGTAAGCTGCTGGTATCTCTCACTCACCCACCCCGAGACCTCACAAATATATATACTTCCTAGGCTCCAGAAGCTACGGTTAATCTCGGGTTGAGGCGCCAAGAATCAGGAGTCCAGAAATGGTAACGTTTAGCCTGAGATTGAAAAGTTTGAGCCAGGAAAGGCAATTTATCTAGCGAGCAAACGGAGCAATGGTCACCATGGATCCTTCAGGGTTCATAGTTCTCTCTCTGCCTAAAAGAAGGACACATTTTTATAAGGAACACATAGCCTCCAATCAATCATCAAGATAACTTGTACAAAACAATTTGGTTAGTTGAACAGCCATCAATGTAATGCGTGGGCGTATCCCACAATATTTGTGTGTGTGTGTGTGTGTGTGTGTATGTAACTGCGTTATGCAGGATTTGAATCAGTATTCAGAAAAAAGAAATGTGGGGAGTGGGTTGTTTTAAGAATAAAGGAAGCCAGGTTTAATATTGCCTGTTGGATGCCAGGCATCATGGCGCTGTCAAAACCAACTATGCAAAATCAATTATTTTAACAACCAGCTGGGTGAAAATGACCTTTGATCAATTTTCTCCATCAGATATGATGGAGTCCAGTTTCCTCTCTCCCCAAGCCCCCCACTCAGCTTCTACTGTTCCCTTTCTCCATGGTGTAAATTAGCAGGAACATTTTGTTTAATGCGAACTCAGCAGATAAGACATCTAGAGCCAATGTTTCGTTTTGCTCCGTTGCTCCTCCCGGGTGTGGAGGAATTTCAACTCCCTTCACAACGATTACAAAAACCTCAGACCCTCAATTTGTTCCCTCATTCTGGGGGGCCAGCAATCTGACACCCCAAAATTACATTCAGCCTTGAAATTCATTTTCCTTCCAGCTACTGAAGTCCTGCAAATGAACACAAATGTTATTCAATGGTTATGCAGATCCTGCTCTGTGAAATACACAGAAAACAGGGGTTGAAGTACCCCAACTAAGAGTTTAATTCATGAAGGGAAAGGACAAAAAATATACCTATTCTATTTGTCTGGCAGCCCATCCCAATTTTACATCCATGCTTCCAACAGTATACCAACTTTCTTCACTTAGTTGCCTTCTCTATGTGAGATTATATTTTCAATTGCCCCAAAGCCAGTTTGGGTATCCCAGAAGGCCTGGCCCTGGGTACAAGGGTCAGGCAGAAGATATGCACATATTCCACAGCAGAAGTAGCCAGATTGGCAGGAAGAAAATTTAAATTCCAGCCAACTGAGAACTTGCTAGTTCCTGGATCCCTTCCTTTATCCAATTTTTTTCTCTGGTCTCTCCACCCTTTCCAGGATATTACAAAAAATGTCTTTGATAAACTGTTACCCATCTCTTCTCATTAATATTTTTCATTAGCAAGGGAGATAGGCTTAATTCCTATCAACATAGAATTTTTTTTTAAGACTACATTACCCACCCAGCTCATTGGCCTCCCATAAATCCTTTTGACAATTGCCTTATTTTTTCCTCTGTAAAGGGAATTCCATAAAGACTTTGATTCAAGCACTAACCCTCTTGGCTGATAATAGACACAGAGCTCCTATGACCACCAAAAGGCAAAGGATCAGTCATGGTCTTGGCCTTCTACATGACAGGGGAGGGCAGTAGTAAATCCTTCTTCCAAAACAAACATCTTCATCCAGGATGGCATGATGGAGGAAGAGGAGACCATCTACCCACCCTTTCATCTACTACATGGACAGAGGTCAATGGGTGTTGTGGTTCGCCGGCAGCCGGTGCAGACGGCAGCAGAATCGGACAGTGGGGAAGAATGGGGTCCAGTCCGTGAGTCTGGGGAGGACTTGGATGAGGGTCCTGCATCCGATGGAGAGATGGGGCCAGGGCCATCTGGGAGTTATGTGCTAACTCCGGAGCCTCCAGAGTCTGGTAGCAGTGAGGAAGAGGATCTACGGGAGCCTGTTCCCAGTGCTCGTGTGCACAGAGCTGCCAGAAGGCAAGAGCAGCTAAGACAAAAGGGGCAACTCGGGTGTAAGGCTGGGAGATGATTGCCTCTCCCATAAAGTACAAAGGACAGGAAAAGGTAGAGAAACCTTTGCAGGAAGCAAAGTCATTTGCTGCTTGAATTCAACCTTGAAGCTCTGTGTACTTGGTTTTTTTCAGTTAATTTGGCACTTTATTGTTGGCAGCCATTCAAAGGAGAGAAAGGTGGATGCTTATCTCAAGGGACTGTTTGGGATTTATTAGGGGCTGGGAACGCACATAATTCCCAGTGTTGAAATAAAACAAGAGTTGTTTGGACCAAGCGTGTGTTTAATTATGGTATCAGAAAGCCTTGGCCAGAGCAATAGGCATGGGTCAAAACTCTGGGTTTGTGTCTGCTGAGTTTCACAGGTTTGCATCTGCAATATCCAGGACCAATTCCCTACTCCTGTGTGTGCTTTGGAGTATTATTTATCAAGCTGGCTTTTTCAGAAGGCTGCCTGGGAAGAACGCCAGATGTGCATTTCTCCTTCAGAAAGTCATCTGTTACTCATGAAGAAGTGGAAGCAGCTTGCAGGGGATGTGCTGCCTCTGAAAAAAAAATGTAATGTTTGGAGGAGCCCTTGGGTCAGATTTGTTAGAGAGGCCAAACATCTACAGTTCCTGCCACATCCACGGCTCTAGATGTCAGAAGAGTTTTTCAGAGCAACGCTGCATCAGGTACAACCTGGGAAATCTCCTTCAATGCCAACTGCCAAGACATCCTGGGTCTTACCGAAATGTCGATCAGGAAGGGTTATGATCCTTTTCCAATAAACCATAGCTAGCTTTCCAGATTAACTCTTTTTTGTTTTTTACTTACCCTTGTAATTCCATTCCTTCCCGGTGATGTAACCATTCACCCTTTCTTGATAATAGTATTTGTGTCAATTTCCCCAAAAATATCTTTAAAAAGGTCCCTATCAGAGGTGGGATTCAGCCGGTTCTGTCCAGTTCTAGAGAACTGGAAGAGAAAAATTTGAGTAGTTCGAAGAGAAATGCCATCTCTGACTGGTCCCGCCCCCATCTATTCTCTGCCTCCTGAATCCCAGCTGATTGTCTGGGCCTTCTTTGGTTGCCCTGCGCAGGAGAACGGAGCTGGAAGGCAGGTTAGTGGGATGAGGAGGGATTGGGGATTTTGCAGGAACTTTCCCTTGCCACACCCACCAAGCCACGCCCACCGAACTGGTAGTAACAGTTTTTGAATCCCACCATTCATCTCGATAACCTTGCAAGCTGCACTGAGTGTTCAGTGTGTGTGTCCACACCAAAATAACAAAAGACCACCCAAGAAGACCTTCATTAACAGCTGTCCATCTCTCCTCCAACTTCTAGAACAAGTATCAAGAGACAAACAAATTTAGACAAAGATGGGACCTCAGTACATGGTCCTAAGCCATAAACTGCTTAAAAGTCTTAACTCTTTCTCGATGCCCATCGTTCAACCACACTTGGGCATCATCTCAACAGCTTAGCAGTATCAAAGCCATTTCTACATCCTTCTTACTGACCAGTACAAACATTTTGTGTCTTTGGGAAGTGTTTACACTCACCAAAACCATCCAGCTGTCCTCCAGATAGGTCTGAGTTTGTCTTGGTTATAATTCCTAATCTCTACTTTCTGTTTTCATCAATCTTCCCAAGATATTTGAGGAGAAAAAGAAAAAGAGCAAACCTTTTTCTAACAGCAAATCTTCCCAACTGTTTGATATGATTTTATGTTGTGGTTGTGAGCCACCCAGAGTTTTAAAATGGGCAACTGTGCCAATATTCGAAATAAATAAACTCAGAGCAGAATTAAGATGAAAACATCCTGGTGGTGTTTCCCAGCTGGAGACACTCTTTAAAAAACACCCACTTAACAACATTTTCTCTTTTTTTCTCTCTAGTTGTATCCACCAACTATTTACTTTATCTCTTAGAAGTCCTTGCAACAAAAAAACCATCGAACATAAATTATGCTTATCACGTTAAAAGCCTTTTCATTTCACTCCATTTTGTTTTAATCTTTTTTCCCCCCTTTCCAATTCTCTCTTTACTATATTGCCAACAAAGCAGCTGAATCTTGTCCTGCACAGAAGGGTTAACCAGTCATTCTCCCTCTTTTTTTTTTTTTTTCCCCAATAAACCCAGATCGACAATTGAAATGCCTGGGTTTTGCAGCCTATTTTGATGTAAGGATGATACAGCTGTAAGAAAGACAAAGAGGAAATTCCCGGAAGGACAGATTCCCAACTTCCCAACTGACAGCCCTCCCCCATTCCTTGTGGATCCCACGATTGCTAAATCCAGACCTGCTGGGCTGAATCAAAGGGGCGGCCGGCCCCCACTCGAAGCTCAACACCATCCAGGACAGCAAAAACAGAATGGAGACCCTCTTGAAAGAGAGAGGTCCTGCTTTAATGACACTTGGACCGAATTAGGAAGGGATTTGACATGACTCAGCGATCAGAGTTTGTTCCTTGGGGAATATTCAGGCAAGGCTGGTGCCACACCAGAGGTTCCTGGTTTTATTCCTCCTTGCACAAAATAGAGGCTAATCCTTACCATGATGGAAATAGCATTTATGAATAGATCGCTCAAGGAATCCTGTGTCCAAAGGCAGATCTGTGGCTTCCCTTTGGAGCATGTCCAAAATTTTGATCCAGAAGGGATTTGTCTATTGACCAGTGGTGGTCACAGTGTGTGTGACAGGTTGTAAAATATTGATTTTCTTTTGAAGTAGGGATGGGTTTAAGCTTAGGCTTAGGTATAGTTTTAGACAGTGATGGGATTCAATGTTTTTTTACTACTGGTTCTGTGGGCATGGCTTGGTGGGTGTGGCAGGAGAAGGATACTGCAAAATCCCCCTTCCCTCCCCATCCCACTAACCTGCTTTCCAGCTCTGTTCTCCCTTTGCAGGCAACCAAAGGAGACCCAGCCAATCAGCTGGGACTCAATCAGAGGCAGAGAAGAGATGGGGTTGGCGAAGCCAGTCATAGGTGGGATTTGCTGGTTCTCTGAACGACTCAAAATTTCTGCTACTGGTTCTCCAGAACTGGTCCAAACCTGCTGAATCCCACCTCTGGTTTTAGAGACAGAGAAGAGAGGTAGAGGCACAGATGAGAGGCAAAGATAAAGGAGAGAAGTAGAGGTTGATCTTAGAAGGGACGTCAAAATGCAGTCAATTGCACAGATCCCAGCTGACCATTTGTGGCCTCAGTGAAATCTCTGGTTATTAAGTTTTTAAGTTATTAAGTTTACATCCTCTTTGCATCCGTTGGTGCAGTGTGACAGGGGCTTTAGTTACCAGAGGGAAGGTTTTTGGAGAAGGAATGGGGAAAACAGTTAAAGAAAAGAAATTATGAATTCTCATTCAAAGAATGAGGAAGAGTCCTTATTTACCATTATTTGTTCCATATGAAATGTTGCTTCTGCCTTTCCTTGGGCGGGGGTGGGAGGGAAATTTTATTTTAATGCTCCAAGCATGCAGACATCTGCATTTGAGCTTGTTTGATGTCAAGTCCTTTCCCCAGAGCTATAAAACTTAACGGGACAAGTCTGCGCTTGACTGCTCAGAAGCTCATCTTGTAACCGTTCTACAACTACATTTGGAAGAAGACGACACATCCTCTAACTCTAGAGGAAACGTAATAATTCCTCAGAAGTATTTATCTGTAAACTTTCACAGAAATACCATCTTGTCTAACTGGTTAACAACATAGTGGGAATGAAAAACAGCAAATTAAGAAAAATGCTACGTGCAATACCTGCAATTGAGCAATTTAAGAAAAAGCTTCAAATTTACTTTTGCTAAAAGCAGAAACAAATAAATTGGTCTCTAAGAAATATGTAGGTGGGGAATAGTTGCGTAATAAGGGAGCCAACCAAGTAAAGGAGCTGTGAATTGCACTCATTCATAAGGCGGACCTTCCAATGGAACTCAGGAATAAGAAAAATGCTCGAAAGATGAAGATGAAGAAAGAACGAGGAAGGAGGAAGGAGGAAGAGAAGGAGGGGAGGGGAGGGAATGTAGGGCAGGAGAGGGAGGGAGGAAAGAAGGGGAAACAGATGAGAAGGTGACGGAGAAGGAGAAGAAGGGGAGGGGGGGAAGAGAAGGGAGGGGAGGAGAGGGAGGGAGGGAGGAAGCATGGAAGGAAAGAAGGCAAAAGAGATGGGAAGAAGGAGAAGGAAGGAAGGAAAACAAAAGGAAAAAAGAAAAGAGGAAGGAAGGAAGGACTACCTTCTTTCTGATTTGGGGCTACGTCTCCGAGACTGGGAAACTTGACCCCCTCTTGAGGTTGCTCGGCTCCAATAGCTCTCATTGCGGCCTCCTCCAGAGGAAGAGAGGGCAGCTCGTGCCGGTTCCTCGTTTCTGTGAAGAGGCACCGAGGTCCGGATGGCTGAGATGACGTGACCAGAGAAAGGAGGCAGAGAGTCTTCTTGGGGCAGTTGCTGGAGATGAGCCAGTGCTCTCGCCGAAGCAGAGTACTGCCCAGGATTGTGGGAGGGCCTCTCATAGTAGTATCCTGGAAGACATGGCCGCATCTGCACCATCACTCCACCACTGCAGCTCCTGGAGCAAGCTGACCAAGGTCCCCAGCTGCCCCAAACCCCGGGGATTCCTCCACTCTCTTCTTCTGGGGCAACGTTCCCATCTTTTATCCTTTGGGGTACCTACAAGGGAGACCAGAAAAGATGAGTTAGTGGTTGGGGGGACACATTATGTTTTCAAAGGTCAAGATAATAGAATTTATTTTACACGGTGTTGCAATTCAAGTTTGGAATTCTCTACCACAAATGTTTCTCAACTTGGGCCACTTGAAGGTGGGTGGACTTCAATTCCAGGAATTCCCCAGCCAACATGGAGTTGAAGTCCACCCATCTTCTCGTGGCCTGGGTTGAGAACGCTGCTCTACTATGAGATGTTACGTTGGTTACCAGCTTGGCTGCTTCCCAAAAGGGTTGGACCAATTCATGGAACTCATAGAGGTTCATGGCTATGGCTGAAGGGCATCTACTGGTGGGCTTCCTTAGGCAGCTGCTTGTCTCCTGTAAGAACAGGCTCCTTGATGAGATGGGCCAGGAGTCCAATCAGCAAATCACTGCTTATGTTCTTGAGAAACAGATTCCAGAAATGCAGGTTTATCATTGCACAGTGTATTCATTGAATTTTGAAAGTCTCCCTTCCTATCTTGTACTGAACTTTCCTGTATTAGAAGAAATAAAGCTGGCAAGGCCGAAAGCAGCAGTTTCCATCTTGAAAGAACCCTTATATCAAAATAGAATAGAAATCTTATTGATATGGTTATCTGACTAACTGATATAAGTATTAAGGTAAAGGGTCCCCTCTCACACATGTGCTACTCGTTTCCAGCTCTCGGGGGCGCTGCTCATCTCCGTTACAAAGCCAAAGAGCCAGCGCTGTCCGAAGACGTCTCCCTGGCCATGTGGCCGACATGACTAAACGCCTTCGAAAGCGCACGGAACGCTGTTCCCTTCCCACCAAAATGGTCCCTATTCTTCTACTGGCATTTTTTAAACATGCTTTCGAACTGCTAGGTTGGCAGAAGCTGGGACAAGTAACGGGAGCTCCCTCCGTTATGAGGCGCTCGGGATTCGAACCGCCGAAGTGCCGACCTTTCTGATCGACAAGCTCAGCATCTAGGCCACTGAGCCACTGGCGCGTCCCATGATATTAGTATAGAACTAAATAAAAAAAGTAGCACATAGTCATAATCACCACTACAGTTAATTCCAATCTGTTTTAGATCGCTATCCCCTTCAAATATCTATTCATGTCAAGCAGCTAACTAGGCCATATTAGATATTAGGTGATGTAACTCCAATGATTAACATTAATTAACAGTGAGGACAATTAGGTCAGTGGGCCAGCTTGTCTCCAGAAACTGTGGTAGAGGTTTTTAAGAAGAGATTGGACAGCCACTTGTTTGAAATGGTAGAGGGTCTCCTTTTTGAGCAGGGGGCTGGACTAGAAGACCTCCAAGGTCCCTTCCAGCTCTATTCTGATTGAATTGAATTGATCTTCCACAGGGAGGCTGGATTGACTAAAACACTTTTGGACACTAGAAGATATAACCTAAAATTAACAGATTAACAGAGTTGGAAGGGACCATCTAGGTCATCTAGTCCAACCCTCCGCCCAAGCAGGAGACCCTATGCTATTTCTGACAGATGGCAGACGACCAACCACCTCTACAGAAAAGAAACTGGGAATGGGTTGCTTAGTCTCACAGATGAATTAATTTTGTGACCTAATTAAGCAGTGAAAGGAATTTTCTGAGCTTTAGTTTCCAAGCTGAGAGAGATTCAGAAATTAGGAAAGTGAGTAACTTTACAGTCCAGAAGGAAAAGCTTGAGCTCTGCTTGGTAGCAGCTAGCAACAGGTCCACAGCAGCTGGACACAACACAAACACACAAACACACAAACACACACAAGCCTCACTCAGGCATCACAAATTCCCACAAGCCACACCTCCCAAGTTGCTCTCGTGGGGAATTTCTGCACATGTCTAACTGGCCCTGACAAGAGAGAAGGATTTGTCAAAAATGTACTCACAACATAAACTAATTCTGTGTCATCTTTATTTGTTACATGCATACACAGATTTTTCTGTCAATGCAATCCAGATGTTTCTCCGTTTTGAAATGTGCCTTCATATTTATTAGTCATGACATCAAAGGAGGAGGGGGAAAGAATCTGGGTGACTTTAACACATGTCCCTTCCGAAATCTGTCTTGTTCCTCTTCCCCATCAACTTAAATTTTGGCACAAAAATAAAGCAAGTTTGCCCAGAAATGCTACAAAAGAACAAAATAAAAGTATTCATGATGGATGAAGGCTGCTTCTAACTGGATCACAAAAAGATGCTTCAGAACATCACTCCGCGGACATCACTTCAACCTGCAACTCTTTAAACCAGGTTGGCCAACCTGGGCAATGTTAAGACTTGTGGACTTCAACTCCCAGAATTTCCCAGCAAGCAGAACCCAACATGGCCCATAACTCCTCCTTTCCTCATCCAACATGCCTTCTGTCAGGTTCCGCTACTCACATTGGAGAATAAATGACAACACACCTTGTTTTGCCAATGCCTTTTATCTCTTCCGTGGAAAACGTGGTCCAAACTCACCAGGACAAAAGCGCATAATAGTTAGAGATCTGCTTGCTTAGCATTACCCAACCCCAAATACAGCCGCGTCAAAACTCTGCCACCACCACACCCAGTTCCAGTTCTTGTTCCAAACAAGGGAAATGCCACCCCACAGCTGCTTTGAAAGTAACACCTCCCAGGTGATCTCACATGTGCCGTCATTCTATGCATTGTGGTCCAAGTCAGTGCCGATCAGCTGTTAGGTTGCCGCGGTTCACTCAGCAAGGCAGGCAGTGGTCTTGCGCGATCATCCAAACCCTCCTGGAATGGCAGCCCTGCGCTATTAGAGTTGACACCCTCAACCGTTTCCCCACCAGTGATGGTATGCTACTGGTTCAGACCGGTTCAGTTGAACCGGTAGTAAAAAAAAGCCAACGATCTGCTGAGAGGAGGGTAAAAATCCTCTGACAATCAGCTGAGAGGAAAAAGAAGAGGAAAGTGCAGGATTGGCCCTCCCACTTGCCCCTGTGCTTTTCTCTTCTATCCTTGATTGGCACTGCAGGTCTCAACTGGTGTGGGGAAACCTGCACACCCAGTGTTAGGCAAAGCACACCCACCAAGCCATGCCCACCGAACTGGTGGTAAAACAATTTGCATCTCACCACTGCTCCCCACCACAGAAGAGAGGTTCGAAGCATCCCATATCGAGGCAGGTAAACGTCTACGGAGATTCTCAAATTGGCCAGGTCCTGGTTGTCCTAAAGGTGCTTTCCCAAAAGGCAACTGGACTTTCTTGTTGTTGTTGTTGTTTTCCTTGAAAACATTTTGCTTCTCACCCAGAACTGAAGAAGCTTTTTGGATGAGAGGTTTTCAAGGAAAATCCCAAGAAAATCCAGTTGCCTTTTGGGATATCTAGGCAGGTGAGACCAGGACATTTTGGGTTTTCAAGCTTGGAAGCACGGTCTGAAAAGCATCACCTCCAAATGTAGATGTCAGCCTTGGAAGCCATTTTTTTACTTGGAAGCTTCGAAGCTGCCACTGACAGGGGATTCAGTGAGAGGGGGGATTTCATAGAGAGGGGGAAGATTCGACTCAACAACATTCTTTCTCACAGAGTCAAGGACATGTTGCCCTGCACCTGGAGGGGACTGTCTGGAGGAAGGTCTCCAGTTGGGATAACGATTTCATTGGTCCATGTGATGGACTGGTGGGTGCAGGGGACGGATCTTTGGTTCTCTTTTGGGAAGAGAAAACCTGGAAGTCTCCGATTCGGCTTTTCCCAGATGTGCCAATATGAGAACGCGAACAAAATAGAACTTTGAGGAAATGCTTTCTCGGAATTCATTGAGTTGGAGTTTGTTAGTTGGAATGCTGATAGTGGACCTTTGACAATCAATCAATCAATCACCAAAGTGATTGTCTCTTTGATTCTCACCAAACCTCACTGGCTCTTCTTTTGCAGAAAGGAAAGATTGGGCCCTTCTTCTGCTAAAAGACCAAGGGTGCTACTTAGAGGAGAAAAAGACCACACAAACACACCAACCTGCTGATGCCTTACAGGCCAACTTGGATTGGAGCCAGTCAGAATAACTAATCTGCATGATGTGGCACTCTTCAGCAGCTATTTTCCATGACTACTGCTGGACTTCCTGGCCTCTGAATTATGAGATTTACAGCTAAAGGGTGATGAAGGGAACCAGAAAACGGAGGTTAAATGTTAAGCAGACCTACAAAACAAGAGTCCATTTTTCACATTTGGAATCATTGCCTATGAATTCAGCTTGGGCTATTTATCTGCCAGCACTGGAGATTTCCCATTAAAAAATAATACTAACAGCCATCCCCAAATGCAACAGTTAAAAGTGATAAAAATAGCCACTCAACAGACTCTGCCTCGTTTCTACATTTTGAATTATGCCTTCACCGAGTCAACTTCATATATATGCTAAGTAGGAAATAATGGTGAGATAATTGCTCAAGGCATTCATCCATTTTCCGAAACATCTATGCTAGCTCTGGCTTTTATTCAAATATTCTACTCTAAGGCAGCCATCAACAAGGCTTTTACTTTCCAAAACCATTTCCATTAGACTTTGAAGAAACAAGATTAAGATCTCACACTTACAGTTGTTGAAACTATGTGTGAGCCCTTGAAAAGAGAGAATATCTATGGGATTAGAAGACCCAATTATTTCAAGAATCCAAATATGAAATGAGACCTCAACAGTGGTGATCATCTAACTACGAAGTATTCTTTATCAAGGTAGATTCAGTGATTCTAATATATTTTACTCAATAGATAGAGCTAACCATCTGTGTGCTTGTCTTTGGTTGATGATCCAGAGAATATTTGGGGAGATATGGGTCCCCTTACATAGCAGAATACAGTATTACAGAGTTGGAAGGGACCTTGGTGGTCTTCCAGTCCAACCTCCTGCTCAGGCAGGAAGCCCTATACCACTTTAGACAAATGGTTGTCCAATCTCTTCTTAAACATCTCAAACAAGGGTGTCCTTTTTATCAAGTCTAAAATCATTGAGGTCTCATCCAAACTACATTGCAACTATCAACAATATAATCAGGCATGGCCAAGTTAGACAGAAGAGACCTCAAAACTGGGTAATGCCTGGAAAAGATCACCAGCCCTACCACATCTGAAGGGTCTTAAAGGACTTTGAGAGAACAAAGAGCTCTGGACTAATGTCACCCAGATCTTCGTGCATCTGAAACGTTGAAACATCTCCCAGGCTCATTCTTTTGGAGCACACAGAGAAGGCTGGAGCCAAACCAGATGTAGAAAGTGGGCAAAGATTTCTTCCACCCAAGCATGAACCCACTCCGATCCTTAAGAACTTCCATGCAAGTGTTTATGCTTAAGAGAAAGCATATGGGTCGGGAACAGAAGAGGAACCTGGTTTATCACAGTCCCATTTTTGGTTTGAAGCCATCTGCAAATCTCTCCAGATCAAGTTCAGTCCTTGCCCAAAAGTGTAAATACTCTCAGCATACATAAAGAAAAGGTACATTCATTAAGAATCAAGAATCATAACGTACAACACTGAATGATAGTCATAGGGTACAATCAACAATCAAATCATATTAGAAAACAGTCAATATAAATCGTACGGATACAAGCAACAAAGTTACATTCCTACAATCACAAGTGGGAGGAGATGGGTGATAAGGAGTGATGAGAAGATTAACAGTAATAGTAGTGCAGACTTTGTAAATAGTTGGACAGTGTTGAGGGAATTATTTGTTTAGCATAGGGATGGCATTCGGGGAGAAACTGTCCTTGTGTCTAGTTGTTCTGGTGTGCAGGGCTCTATAGCGTCGTTTTGAGGGAAGGAGTTTGAAACATGTCCAGGATGTGAGGGGTCTGCAGATATTTTCACAGCCCTCTTTTTGACTCATGCAGTATACAGGTCCTCTATGGAAGGCAGGTTGGTAGCCATTGTTTTTTCTGCTGTCCTAATTACTCTCTAGAGTCTGTGTCTGTCCTGTTGGGTTGCAGAGCCAAACCAGACAGTTATGGGGGTGCAGATGACAGACTCAATCATTCCTCTGTAGAACTGTAGACTGGATAAATAGACACCTCAGTTGGTCATCAAAAGGAAAACCCTCTCCATCAGAGATTTTTTTTCTGTCTTTTAATGACCCCATAATCCCTGGCGTGGGGTGGAGTCGGGGCAACTGAATGGAGCTGAGTGTTTACTGGGTGGATGTCCTTCCTGTTGCCAATGTGGAGTTGGCAGATATATTCTCATTGTGCTGAGAGAGAGAGAAATACCAAAGAGTGACCTGATCTAAACCATGATCTGCTGTGGGGAACTGATATCAGCCTGGTTGAGCAACAGGAAGCAAGTCAGGACTCTACACATTTTGAAAATCAAAGTTGCTCCAGTTCTGGTGACCTTGTTTAACCCATGCAAAAAATTCCCATATGGTGGGAACAAATGCTAAACCTTCAGTGTGGCGCTCACATTCTTCCAAAACAATGGAGCTGACAAGGCTCAGCAACCTCTGAAGGAAAGGCTACGTTTCTCAGCCATGAGCGCCTGGCTGTGGTTTCCTCTCCTCCCCATCCCACCCCACCCTGACGGAGATGAAAGCCAGCATGGCTCTTGATGTGCCTTCAGGACACAAATGCCTTTTGCTCACCCACAAAAGGTGGATTCTGAAGGATGAGGGAGAGGAGAAAAACGTACATTCAAGTAAGGATTAAGCAGCCAGATCAGGCTGTTGTTGAAAAGCTGAGCCTTGATTCCAGCTGAAATGGAATTTGAAGCTGGGATTAGATTTGCAAGTTTTATCTTTCGTTCAACTTAAGGAGGCTGCATAGAGACAGGACGAAAAAAGATGCGTAAACAGCTTGATTGACGTACCATCTGAAGCCTGGGCTTGGTTTAATCTGAGCTGGGTGCAGGCAACACATAAAATCACAACATGTGATTTGCTTAATGACTGTAGTAAAATGGTCATAAAATCAGGGATCATGGTTCACTTAATGATTGCATCACTAGATGATGGGAGTTCCAGTTCCAATTATGGTCACAAGTCAAGAGTTACTTGTCAGCACGATGGATGAAAATCCTTCCAGGCAAAGTTTCTGCCGTCTTGAAGCAAGATACACCCAAAACCGTAGCTGTAGACCAGACTTTGCTAACATTTCAGCATTTTAAGACCACCGAATAAACCATGGTTAGTTGCTGGTACTGCCTCAGAAGGAGCTTAAAGCACTCAGAGCTGCAACACTGCCCCACCCATGCCAGTTCCTCGTGGGATGCGCAACACTTACCTTTCTGTGTTCGATGGAAGGCTGTGGAATGACCAGTTGAAATCCAAGCACAACCAGGGAACTCAGAATCCTGCAGGGCAAAAAAACGATTGTCATTGACTTTTCTGCTTCGCAAGGGAGACAAACCAACCACAACTTTCTGGTTAAATATGTAGATGGTCCACCACTGAATTTGCCCAACACCCCCCCCCTGAAGGCCACAGGGTGCACACTCACAGCACTGATAATATTATCTAGTTGGGTCATGAAATGTCTGCAAGAAAACAGCTTAGCATAAGCAGCACCAAGAACCCCACTGATTAAACATTTTCACTCAAAAGTTAAAAGTCCTTCAATTCCAACAATCTGATTGACTTTCCCAAAACTGCTTTTATTCCCCCAACTACCACTGGACTTTTTTTTTTCTTTGAAAACATTTCACTTCTCACCCAAGAAGCTTCTTCAGTTCAGTTCAGTTCTTCAGTGAAACATTTTGAAGGAAAAAAATCAAGATAGTTCAGTTGCCTTTTGGGGTAGCAGGGAAGCACATTTGAGACAACCATGACCTGAATGATAGAATATAGAATAACAGAGTCGGAAGGGACCTTTGAGGTCTTCTAGTCCAAACCCTGCTCAAGCAGGAGATCCTATGTCATTCCAGACAAATGGATGTCCAATCTCTTCTCGAAAACCTTCAGTGATGGAGCAGACCCAACTTCTGGTGGCAACAAAGAGAATCTCCATAGACAAACCTGATTGATTCTAACAATTTTTCAAAGAAAATACACTCATCCTGGCTTGGGTGTGCGTTGCAAATGTTTATGTGCAAAGTCCAGATGGAAAGCAAGGCTGAAGTTTTGCATGTCAAACCAATTCAACTTACAAAACTGCTATTGATTTTCTGTTTTGAGCAAGGGGGAAGTTTTTGACAGATAGCTTTGCATTCTTTCTCCTATCCATCTTTCCTCAGCTAGACTGATCAATCATTTCCCTAATTTGCTGCTTGAAATAAACAGTGATTACTATTTTACACCAAGTCAAATTATGCATAGTTTGCCATGTCTAAATTTGTACATTCTTTCTGTATATTTTTTGTTTTGTTTTTCTCTGTTCCCCAACTTTACAAAAATAGATTCTTCCTATTCTACAGGGGGTTGGATGCAAGCTGGCAACGTTAAAATTCAGGAAGCCTGAACAGCCAAGGGAAACTGGAGAAAAAACAAAAAAACGGCAGGACATTTTGGAGTAGAATATGAATGGGGTTCACTGCCAAGATGTTTGTAGAAGTGACATCAAGGATGGCTTCAAATCTGGGATGCGTCGATCCCTGCCAAATGTTTGTTAATAAAAGCTGGACGTAATGAAGAACAATGCTATTTTAAAAATGCATTCATTTCTAGCCAGCATAGTTTTGCAATCAAATTAAAGATTTGGAGCATATCCTTCCCACCCTGCTTCCAAAAGTAAATCTGATTTTGCTGTGTCCTCAAGAAATTGGGTGAGTAAGCAGCGAGGTCAAAGCCTCCCTTGATTTGAGCTGATTGCTACGTGGGCATGGAAGTACAAAATACTGCTTTTCTGGAAATAATATAGAAATGAATTGCCATCATTTTCTTCCAGATGTGACTTTACTTTCCAGTCCAATCTGCAATCTAGAAATCTCCCTTTCAAGTGTTAATCCCATCTGACCCTGCTGTTTTTTTGTTCACAACAACCAGGTTGGAGAAAACTGGTCTCAGAAAAAGAGGCCAGGGTCAAAGAAAGATTACAAGCCAATTTGTCTTAAACTGAAAGGTGTTGGTCAATTTAAGTTCATGGTTAAATAAATGAGAACAAAATGCACCAAAAGGCTCTGTAACAAGATCTCTGAAACAGTTATAATGTTCAAAACCAGTCCAACCAGCCCTTCAATATTGTCCTTACCAACCCAGACAGTGAAATGGTTTTTTTTTTTGGTGAGTCACGCATTCCTAATAAAGATTTGAAACCCCCTTAGCAATCTTTGTTCTATTTTAACAAGTCCAGGAATTCAACCAGGCCTGAAGAAATAAGATTTATTCCTTATTATAAGAATTAAGATTTATTCCTTGTTATTCCTTACAGTCAGTGTCCCAAAGGTGTTTTTCAGAAGGCCACTGGACTTTCTTGGTTTTTTTTTTTTCCTGGAAAACGTTTTGCTTCTCAGGCAGCAAGTTCCTTCTTGGGTGAGAGAAGAACAAGAAAGAAGCTTCTTGAATGAGGAGAAAAACATTTTCAAGGGAAAAAAACCCAAGAAAATTAGTTTCCTTTCAAAAAGCACCTTTGGGACATCCATGACCTGGATGACTGACAATCACCATAGGTTGGGGACTACCTGTACAGATTAAGACATCTTGGGAAAGTGAGGGAACAGGCTGGATTGGAGGGAAGAGAATAGGCCAATACTCACCGCAAAGACCCTTTAAAATTGTCTAGCATAATTCTTGAGTATGAAATGATGTGTCTGAGAGCCAAAGGCTGGTTGCCAATTTGTTGAAATGGGGGGAGGAATTATAGAAAAATCCTGAGGAGAGTAAATACAGAGAGAGAGAGAGAGAGAGAGAGAGAGAGAGAGAGAGAGAGAGAGAGAAAATAGGATTAGTTACTAATCATCATTTTTTAAACAATTCTTTTCAGAATTTCTGTGAAGGTGAAAGACAGTTGAAATATCACTTTGTTATTCATTGGAAACTGTGATATGTAATCAATAGGAGGAACAAAAATGATATGAAATATGTTCACCCCCAGGCTTCAAATGCAGATTTCAAAGAGCCATAAAATTAAGAGATCCAAATTTCCCACTTATCTCCCATTTTTTTACTGTAAACTCAGATGCATTGAACTGCAATTTGGTTTATACAATTCATGGCCAAAGGCCACTTCTTAATACAGTGAAGTTTTGCTCACTTTTCAAATAGACAAACTGTATTTGCGTGCTAATTTTTCCAAACTTACCCACATTTTTATCCCAATTTATCCCAAATTTACCTCATTTTATCCCATATTTCCAAAATTAGCTAACTTTAAGCTACCTTTAGCTAAAGTTTAGTTAATGCTATGCGACGTTTTCCAAAATTATACTCTGGTCTTTATTCCAAAATAAATCTGGGCTAATTTTTCCCCAAACTTATCCAATGCTGAACCAGTAAGTGTAACACACCTATTTTCTTTCTGTTTAAAAAAAAAAAAAGTATCTGCAACTCTTCCCAAAGCCTGTAATAAAAGCTAAAAAAATCCCAGTTTGGTCCCTCAGCTGCCATTCCCAAACTTCACACTGTCCTCTCAGATGGAGAAAATCCATTTGTAAAAGGCAGCCCCCGTTGCAAAAAAGCAGCCTTCCCATCCTAACAAAAGATTGGCGAAAAGCATGTCAAATTTCCCAAAGAGCAACAATGCAGACGACTGTCTCATTTTTCCCCCCCTCCACAAACCAATCTTTTACAGATTATCCATCTTGGTTGCCATATGCCTCACAACCAGCAATTTGTTCTAACTGGGAGATATTTTGCTGACGCAGCATCTCTTTGAGATAAACCTTGATCCGTTTCTGTCAACCAATCTGATAACCCAAAAGATGCTGGGCAAAACCAGAGTTTATCTTTTAAGCCACCCTGCGCACAGCTCCACAGGGCCTCCGGCCTGTTTATTGTAGAAACTTGACATTATCAGCTACACAACATTGGATTTTGTGATCCGGCCAAGACCAACATGATTTGGAATGGACTAAAAACAACCAAGCAGTGTTTGAAGCCCTTCTGAACTCAAGAGAGGGAGACAGAATGATGCCAGAGCTACATAATCCAAATTTGGATCCTGAGTTCTCAACAGACTTGGGAATGTCTTTCTCCTTGAAGACTTCTGAATGTTTACTTGGATGTTGGGCAGCATCCCAATGGCTGAGGATCAAAGATACAGAAAGGTTGACCTGGGGGAGGAAGGAACTGTGTGGTATTTCTGAACCCATTCTGCAAAACTGTAACTTGGATGCCCCATAAGCTTGAAAATTGCAAAAGAAAGGAGAAACATGGAAAGGCTGAGATCGATTCATGCATTGGTTTAGCTGTAATGTGTTGAATATAAACCTGGTTTCACTGCAATGTGTTGAATATAAATCTGGTTTAACTGCAATGTGTTGAACATAAACCTGGTTTAACTGCAATGTGCTGAATATAAGCCACTATTGGGTGGGTTCACACCATGTGTTAAGCCTACCCACCTCCTGCACAGGAGTCTAAAACTTCCCTCTTTTATAAATTCCAAAGGCTCATCAATAAATATTGTTGCATTGAGATATTCATCTATTACCAGATGTGATTTTTTTAAAATAGCACACACAGTGCAACCATCATTCATTTAGCAATTATTTGAAATTACAACAGCACTGAAAAAAAATTACTTATAATCAGTCCTCGCACCTATGGCCATTGCTGTCCTCCCATGGTTACGTGATCAACATTCGGGCACTTGGGAACTCGTGTGTATTTACAACATTTGTAACATCCCAGGGTCTTGCGATGACCATGACCATGACCAAAACAATGGTCATAACATCTGGTATGCCTCGCTTAAGAACCACCTTGCTTAGCAGTGGAGATTCCAACGATAGTCGTAAATTGAGGAGTATATTTGTACATATCTAGACAAAAAGGGATCCGTTTCAAGTTTTTAACCTGAAGCCATTGCCCTTCATTAAGATTTATATCCAAAACTCATTCAAGTACAGATCGCTCTTTGCTGGGTAATTTATTTTATTTTGCCTTGTTGACTTAAATCTATGGCAAGCCAAGACTGAATTTCTTGGCATTTATCTTTCTGCTTCATGTGTGCGCTTTGCCAGCTGCTACTGACAATTCTAGTAGAAGGAGCTAAGAAATGTCAGGTCTGTTTTGTTTTGGAAACTGACTAATTTTCCCCCAGTGACTTATGACCCAAATTCTTTTGTGCAGCCAAAAAGGCCCACTGGGTGCCTCTCCAGAAAAAGTAAGTGGCGTCTCTTTCGAGATGAGGCCCTGTGTGGTAATAATGCATGGATGATCTGCCATGAAGGTTGAAAAAAGATGGGATAGGTAGATAGGTAGGGAATGGCGCCTCCTGCTTGATCCAAGCCAGATGATAGATAGATAGATAGATAGATAGATAGATAGATAGATAGATAGATAGATAGATAGATAGATAGATAGAGGCAGATGATAGACAGATAGCTGATAAATGACAATGACAGATAGATAGATGACAAGTACAGATGACAGATAGATGATAAATGACAGTGACAGACAGACAGATAGATAGATGGATAGACAGATAGATAGATGTCAATAGGTAGGTTAGGTAGGTAGGTAATAGAGATGATAGACAGACAGACAAACAGACAGTTATCATTCCAGGAAAAATCCTTTTGCTCATTCGTATCAGGATCAAATCATCATATCTCTGTCTTTTTAAGACTTCTACCTTACCACAAATGGTGCCTCCTGCTTGATCCAAGCCAGCATCCAAGGCAGATGGATGGATGCATGATAGAAGGATGGAGAGCCATAGATAGGCAGACCGATGATAGAGGCATGGATGCATGGATGGATATAATTGTAGATAGGGAGGTAGACAAGGAAGGAAGGAGGAAGGGAGATAAGTAAGCAGGCAGGCAGGACATTATACCTATAAAAGGTCTATGAAAGAATTGAGACATCTCATCAGCCCTCCTGCCTTTTTTGACACCCACCCACCCAGCAGATGCTGCTGCCCCAAATCCAGATTTATGTCAGCAAGTTTGAAAGATTGATCCCTACATTCCAGTGGGGGGAGGGAATTAAGGAAATAAATGTTACACTCCTGCCAGAGATTAAAGCAATCCTCTGCCATGCAACAAGATGATGTTTCAGCGCAAATTAAAAACCGAAGCTCACCGCTGCCTGGAGGCTGCATGAAAGAAAGAAAGGATGTGCATCTAATAAATAACTAACAATCCTCCATTCTTTTTCTCTTGCTCGATAATTGCTTCCTTCTTCCTTGAAAGTTGGTACTCAACTTTCTCTAACCCTCCACTCGGGCCAATTCAGAGTTCCAAACTCATAAAATATATGTACACAGTGGCATCGTGCAATCATTAATCCCGTTTCTTCCCATTCCTCCACTATCCTTCTTCCACCCACTGGATCTAAACCTAGCTCTGTGAAAAAGGGGGGTTCACCCAGCTGATCAGCTCACACGGAGCCAAACCCACCAGATAATGCAACTACATCCAGCAGTCAAAATTGTGTTTCTTTTCAAAGAGTTTCGATGAGTTTTGCTTTTTTAAAATAAGGTTCGATCACACGTATAATAGGAGCCAGGTTTTCATGGCTTGTGTGATGACTGGGTTGGTTCAAAGGCTGGGTGTGCCATTTGGAATGGATGGTGTGTTTCACAACGACGTTTGCGAAAGTGTTTCGCACACGAATGCATCCTTTTCTGTTGTTGTTCTTCCATGGAGATGGGGAAAATGGAATATCTAGCCATACCCAAGAAGATGTCTCAATCATGGTTTGGCTCTGGGAAGCCAACCAGGATAACTTTATGACCCATGGACCTCAACTCCCAGAACTGGGAGTGTCCTATCAAATTCTGTCCCTGTCAACAGTGGTGTCCCCCAAGGCAGTGCTGTAGGACCAACTCTCTTCATACTCCACATAAATGACCTCGGTGATCATATGAAGAGCAACTGCGTTCTCTTCGCTGATGATGTAAAGCTATTCAACACCACAAACAATACTGCTACCCTTCAAAGAGACCTTGACTATGTAGGACCTGACTATGTATCAGAGAATGGGCAATCAAATGGCAACTTCAAATCTCATCAAATAAATTCTCTGTCCTACATATTGGCAACAAAGATCAGAAAATAAAATACAGGCTGAATAGTCAAGACCTTGTTGATGATCCAAACTCTGTCAAGATGCCGGGTGAATCCTCTGTCAAGGATCTTGAGTACTCATCTCTTATGACCTAAGTGCTAGAGCCCACTGTAACTCCATAGCCAAAAAAGGTGTTAAGGGTGGTTAACTAATCCTATGTAGCTTTTTCTCTTGTAATATCACACTACTAACTAGAACATACAAAACATTTGCTAGACCAATACTCGAATACAGTTCATCAGTCTTGGAACTCACATCACATATCTGATATTAGCATAGTTTGAGGCAGTCAGAAATAATTTCACCAAGAAGAGTTCTCCACTCCTCTACTCTTGCAGAAGACCTTAGGCCACAAGACTTGACATTCTAGACCTAGAAAGCCTAGAACCTACACTTGTCTTCGGTCCGATCTAAGTATGGTATATAAAATCATACATTGCAAATGTCCTACCTGTCAATGAATATTTCAGCTTCAACCGTAACGACACAAGAGCAAACAATGGATACAAACTCAAGGGAAACCACACCAAACTACTACGACTATCAGCAATAACAGAGTGGTCAATGTCTTTGGAATCCCTCTACCTGACTCTGTGGTTTCTTCCCCAAACCCCAAAATCTTCAACATTAGACTGTCCACTATTGACCTCACTCCTTTCCTAAGAGGTCCGTAGGGGCCGTGCATAAGCGCACCAACCTGCCTACCGTCCCTGTCCTATTGTTTCTTTTTATTGTTCTTATATGTATCCATTTCATGTACTCATAACCATGTTTATACTTATACCTGTAATCTTATAATCGCTTGACAAAATAAATAAATAAATAGAATACATAGAATCCTAAGCATATAGACTTCAACTCCCAGAATTCCTGAGCTTGTCCTAGGCTGCATTAACAGAGGGATAGAATCAAGATCATGAGAAGGGTTAATATCCCTTTAAAAGGCTTTGATAAGACCACACCTGGAATACCACATCCAGGTTTGGTCGCCATGATATAAAAAAGATGTTGAGACTCTGCAACTGTGATGGCAAATCTATGCCATGCATGCCAGAAGTGGCATGACAAATAGTGGCATGTAGAAGTAGCATGCAGAAGTGGCATGACCAGAAGTGGCATGCAGAGCCATCTCTCTGGTCATGCCAGCCATTGTTCATTCTGGGTTCCAGCAAACACATGTGCACCAGCCAGCTGGTCTTCATGTGTGCGGGAGTGCTGGAAACCAGAAGAGCAGCTCCCTGGAGCACATGCGTGTTTAGAAACCGGAAGACCAGGTGGCTGGTGCGCATTCATGCACTGGGAAGCTAAACTTCCGGTTTTTGATGCGTGCGTGCATGCTTGCTCCCATTTTGGCACTTGGTGCCCAAAAAGTTCGCCACCCCTGCACTAGGACACACAAGGAGTGGTTATCACACCTACCCAGAAGTCACACTTGTGATCCAAAACATTAGTTTATAATTCCAAAGGTGCTTTTTCAGGAGGCAACTGCACTTTCTGGGGTTTGTTTTTTTTCTTTTGAAGACATTTTGCTTCTCATCCAAGAAGCTTCTTCAGCTCTGACTGGATGGTGGAGAGTTGAAAAAGCTTCTTGGATGAGGAGCGAAACGTCTTCAAAGAAAAAAANTTCAAAGAAAAAAAAAAAAACCCAGAAAAGTCAAGTTGCCTCCTGAAAAAGCACCTTTGGGACAAGAGAATCTCCATAGTTTATAATCTGGATCTTCTCGACTTCTGGAGCGCTGGGGAGTCCCTGACTTGCAAAGCATTCGTTTAGCAACCGTTTGAAGTTCCAACGGCACTGGAAAACATTGATTTACGACCAATCCATGCTCTCTGTGATAATGTGGTCAAAATTTGGACATTTGACAATCGGGGCTACACACACAATCTTCAGATCAGGGCCCTGTGAGTTTTCTCCAGGCTCCTTAAATCCCACCAGATCAGCCTCATGTGATATATGAGACTCCAGGTGTGCTCTACACTCCCAAGTTGCCCAGGTGAGTTTCACCTCAGAGGCAGGCAGGCAGGTGGGGAAAACAATGGGAACTACAGATGGCCAGGTGAATGCAGAACAGGCAGAAGGAGAAGGAAAAAGGAAAGCTGGGGAAAAGGCAGAAACTAATCTAATTAGGTGGAAACTCATCAAGGAGAGAAGCAACCTGGAACTACAGAGAAATTTCCAGACGGCGAGAACAATTAACCAGTGGAACGACTTTTGCCTCAAGAAGTTGTAGATGCTCCAACAGTGGAAGATTTTAAGATAAGATTTGTCTGAAGTGGTGTAGGGTTTCTTGCCTAAGCAGGGGGTTGGACTAGAAGACCTCCAAGGTCCCTTCCAACTCTTGTTATTCTAATTCTAATTCAGAAGGGAAAGGAAGGAATTATGATGAAAACTCGCTTAATGCCCTATGATTGTTTCTCATCGGCTCAATAACGAAATTTCCTTCCGATATTCTCTCTGACGCACGTAGAGAGATCGTCAGGTAGTCCTTGACTTATGACCACAACGGAGCCCAAAATTTCGGTGGCGAAGTGAAACATTTGTGCAGTGAGATTTTGCCCCATCTTTCTTGCCACGGTTGTTAAGTGAATCATTGCATTTGTTAAGTTAGGTACCCAGTTATTAAGTAGCTTGTTTCCCCGTTGGCTTGGCCGGTCACAAGGTCACAAAAGGGGATCGGAGACACTGCAACCGTCATAAGTATGAGTTAGTTGCCAAGCGTCTGAATTTTGATTTTGTGACCGTGAAGGTGCGGGAACGGTCGTGAGTGTGAAAATTGGTTATAAGTCACTATTTTCAGTGCCTTTGTGGCTTTGAACAGTCACTAAATGAACTGTTGTCAGTGGAGGACTATCTGTACCTGGTTCATGCATTGCTTTGAGCTGTTTGGGCTGAAGGGTTTAGCATAAACCATGATTCACAGGTTTGCATCCCAAGCTACGCCAGAAGCTCACAAACCACCATTCAACCCCAAATGGCCAAAACCCCATTAATTCTCCAGGAGGTTCCCCAGCGTGTGTGAACCCGGCTGAGCTTTCCCTTCCTCGAGAAGGAGATCCTAAGAAACAAATCCTGTCTAAAAAAATCCAAGCTCCTTCCTTCCTTTCCCTTTCTCTCTCTCTCTTTCTTTCTTTTTCTCTCTCTTTCCCTTTCTCTCTCTCTTTCTCTCTCTTCCCTTCTTTCTCTCTCTCTCTTTCTTTTTCTCTTTCTTTCTCTCTCTTTCTCTTCCTTTCGTTCTCTTCCTCTCTCTCTTTCTTTCTTTATCTTCCTTTCTTTATCATCCTTTCTCTTTCTCTCTTTTTCTCTCTTTTTCTCTTTCTTTCTTTCTCTCTCTCTTTCTCTTCCTTTCTCTCTCTCTTTCTTTTTCTCTTCCTTTCTTTCTCTCTTTCTCTCTTTCTTTCTTTCCTTCCTTTCTCTCTCTCTCTTTCTTTCTCTCTCTCTCTCTCTTTCTGTCTCTTTCTTTCTTTCTCTCTCTCTCTCTCTTTTTCTCTTACTTCCTTTCTCTCTCTTTCTCTCTCTTTCTCTCTCTCTTTCTTTCTTTCCTTCCTTCCTCTCTCTCTTTCTCTCTTTCTCTCTCTCTCTCTTTCTTTTTCTCTTACTTCCTTTCTCTCTCTTTCTCTCTCTCTTTTTCTCTCTCTCTTTCTTTCTTTCCTTCCTTCCTCTCTCTTTCTTTCTCTTTCTTTCTCTCTCTTTCTTTTTCTCTTACTTCCTTTCTCTCTTTCTCTCTCTTTCTCTTTCTCTCTCTCTCTCTTTCCTTTTGCATGAAACATGTCTAGCTAAACAGGGCACCATTTCAAAGGAATTTTGCGAGATAGGTGTGGCTTTGTTTAGAGATTCTTAGCAAGGATTAAAATGCCCATTTTTCAGCTGTTGCCTGGATGGAGTTCCAGAAACAAGAGCATTTTTGTGTCGGTCTCCATTTCAACCCCAACAATGTACAGTGATCAGATTCTCCTCTTTTGTTCTGTTGCCCCGTAGGCAAATAGGTTTCATTCTCTTGGCGCGTGACTGAAACACCGTTTTAGGCTGTGCTGTTTCTACAACAGCATGCATGGTCTGGAAGAGAGCATGGAGGGCAGGGGTTTTTTTTCCCAACTCCCTTTCCTAAAAATGCCATAATTGTCCTTAAACCACAGCAGTGGAGAGTCAACCCTCAAAGTTGTTTGAAACCTTAGATAGATTCTCACCTGACTTTCTCCACCTTTTAAAGCAAGGGTCCCCAAACTGGAGTTGAAATCCACAAGTCTTAAATTTGCAAAGTTTGGAGACCTCTGTTTTAAAGGAACTCAAACTAAGTTGCTCTTTCCAATCTAACCTACCTCACAAGGTCGTAGCGCCAAATATCCTGAGCATCTTTTCTGATCCGGGTGGGAGAAAATGCCACAAAATACAAAATACAAAACTTGGCAAAAACAAATCTTCATGGAACTTCAACTCCAGATACTCTCCGGAAAAGGCTCCAAACCAATCACCATGGGGTCCCTAACACCCCTCACCAACACTTGCTGCAAACTCCTCCTGTGTCTTTAGCCGGGCAAGAGCAAACTCCAACGATTTTGTTCCCGTGTTGTTAAAATGCAGAAGAAATTATGGTTATCTGCTGTCTGGAGCTGACAGCCTCCACCCCACCATCCCTGCTCTGAGACAGATTCTCCAGAGCTAATTGTGGAACCCTGCCAAAGGGGAGACGGGTTTCTCTTCTGTGCTCCCTCCCTGCCTGACACACAGATTTTTTTTTTCCCCTGGCTTGCTCTGGCTGCAAAGCTTCTAACTGCTGGGGGTGAAGGGAACTTTCACCGAAAGAGAGAAAATCCCCACAAGAAGAAGCGGAGGAGGGACATCCGACTGGGAGTCCAGAAGAGGGGAAGAGGGAAGGCAGGGAAAGACGAGAGAGGAACGGAGAAGGATGAGAGAAAGAAGAGAGAAGAGCTAGGGGAGGGGAGGGGAGGAAGGAAGGGAGGGAAAGGGGAAGAGAAGAGAAGAGAGAGAGAAGAGACAGAGAAGAGAAAGAGAGAGAAGAGAAGAGAGAGAAGAGAGAAGAGAAGGATGAGAGGAGAGGAGAGGAAGGGAATGGAAGAGAGGAAGGTGAAGGAAGAGAAGGATGAGAGAAGGAAGGAAGGGAAGGGAAGACGAGAGAGAAGAGAAGAGAAGAGAAGAGAAGAGAAGGAAGAAGAAGGAAGAGAAGAAGAGCTGAGAAGGAGAGGCGAAGGAGGGAATGGAAGAGGAGGAAAGTGAGGGAAGGAAGGATGAGAGAGGGAAGGCAGGGAAGAGAAGAGAAGAGAAGAGAAGAGAAGCAGAAAGAGAAGAGAAGAGAGAGAAGGAAGGATAGAGAGTGGAGAGGAGGGACATGGAAGATGAGGAGGTGAGAGGAAGGAAAGGGATGGAGGAGAGGAGGGAAGGGAAGAGACTTGAAGAGAAGGGAAAGAGAGAGAGGAAGGTGTGAGAGGACAGGAGGATGAGAGAAGGGAGGGAAAAAGGGAAAAAAAGAGAAGAAGAGAAAGAAGAGAAGGAAGAGAAAGAGAAGAGAAGAGAAGAGAGAGACAGAGAGAGAAGAGCAGAGAGAGGAAGGATGAGAACGAGTGGAGGAGGCAGGGAATGGAAAGAGGAAGGATGGTGAGGTAGGAGAAGGATGCGAAGGAACTAGGGAAGGGAAGGGAAAGAGAATTGAGGAAGGGAAGAAGGAGAGAAGGAGGTGAAGGAGGAAGAAGGATGAGAGACAGGGAAGGGAAGGGAAGGGGAAGAGAAGAGAAGAGAAGAGAAGAGAAGAGAAGAGAAGAGAAGAGAAGAGAAGAGAAGAGAAGAGAAGAGAGGAAGAAGGATGACAGGAGAGGAGGGGAGGGAAGAGGAGAGTTGAGGCTGCCTTGGTTGAGGGTCTTAGAGCTGCCCAGCAGGTGTCCTCAGGCGGCACCAGTGCCCAGGCATGCTGACCCCCAGGCTGGGCAACTGGACCACCGTCCCTTTCATGCAATGGAGACACAGGCAGGATTTGGCCGCAGGTCCCCTTTGGCATCCGCAAGAGGAGGAAGCTCAGCCTTTGAAGGCAGCAGGCCCCCCCACCCCACCCCTCCCTGGGCTGGCAGGACCCCCCCTCTTATCGCAAAGCCCGCACTTTCCAAGAGGCTCCTGCTTGGCCTTTGAGGGGCTTTTTGGTGAACCCTGCCAGCGTGGTGGGAAAGCCTCATCCTGCTCCCAGTCAGGCAGATGCTGCCCCCTGCCCCAAAAGCCAGATTTCAGGGAGGAAAGAAGCCCCTAGGCGAAAAGACCTGCTGGAAGGCCAACCAGAGGGGAGGGAAAATCCTTCCAGGTCCACCGGGTCATCTTTGGAAAAGCAGCCAGCTCCTTTCTCCTCCCCCCACCCTTTTTTTTCCCCTTTTTTCTTCTTTTTTTTAGTACCTGGCCACTTTCGGAAACTTCTTCAGTGTCCCGAAGAATCACATCTGGGCGATGGGAGACCAAGCAAGCTGCCCTCTGGCCCAGATCAGGGCAGGTCCGACAGGATCACGCGAGCTTCTTTCTTTCCTTCCTTCTTTCCTTCTTTCTTCCCTTCGTTCTCTCGCACTGCTGGGTCCAGATCGTCTCGGTTGCTGCTGCCTGCCGTGTGGGGAAAAAAAATGAGGCGAAGCTGTCAGAAGGCAGGAGAAATTTAAGAGCTTCCATGATGCTCCCACTGCCACCTGGCGGCCCTTGCAGGCAGGAACCTTCCAGAAATCTTCCAGGAAGCCCAAAAGAGGGCCAGGCAGGTGTTTGGAGACGCCTTTGGGCTTCCCAGGTTGTTCAGAATGTATAATAACAGTGAAGGGGCTTGGACGAGAAGGAGAGCCTGGAGGTCTTCTAGTCCAACCCCCTTGTCTCGCTCTATACATGTATTTTCTACCCTACCAGTTGCTTCCTTCCTAGGCTTAGGAGTGCTTAGTGCTAATGTGCTTGTGGGTGAGTTTGTCGGAGTATCATTCGTTCGAATTCATTTATTACAGCTCTGAGACCAGGTACAAACAAGGCATTCTGAGGCTGGCCTGGTGATGGAGGCTCCAAACTAGAAACTGGGAGATGGTGAGTTCTAGCCTTGTCTTGAGCATGAAAGCCAGCTGGGTGACCTTGGACAGTCCATCTCTCCCAGCCCAACCTGCCTCGCAGGGTTGTTGTGGGGAAAATAGAAGGAAGGGAGGGAGGGAGGGAGGAAGGAAGGAAGGAAGGAAGGAAGGAAGGAAGGAAGGAAGGAAGGAAGGAAGGAAGGAAGGAAGGAAGGAATTCTACCTCTGCAAATGTTGAGAACCTCCCAGCCCTGGGTGTGAGATCCCCAAGGATATTAATTTTCAGTATTCAAATTTGTAATAAGCATAAGTGTTGTTTCTCTGCTTAACTCCATTTCCATCTCTTTCTCTACTGTGGAGGTCTTCTTCTCATGTTAGACTAAAACTTCTCAAAAGGAGATTGGTTGACTTATCCTCTGTAGGTGCCATGTATCCTGGTGGCACGGAGTTAATTCTGAAATTATCCCAAGGTTCTTTGTTAGATGTGATGGTGTCATTTGGGAAAGGGGTCTGGAGGAGCACCAGAGAAGGGAGAAAAAAATTTCTCTCTCTCTCTTTTTTTTTTTTTTTTTNTTTTTTTTTTTGCTATAGAGAAGGAAAATAATATCTGCCACAGGCATTTCTCCACCCAAGGTAGCTGGAAAGGTTACAGGCATACCTTGGAAATATTGCAGAATCAGTTCCAGACCACGGCAATAAAGAAACTATTGCAATAAAATGAGTCACTTGATATTTTTGGGTTTTCCCAGTGCGTGTAGAAGTTACGTTTACACTATACTTTAGTTTGTGTAGTAGTGAATAGCATTAGGTCTCTCCAAAATGTATGTAGCTTAATGGGGGGTGGGGGCTTTCTTCTTAGTAAACATTACTAAAGTTACCTGTGAGAACTTGCTTGGGAAAATCAATACTTCTGGTTTAAGCTGGACCCAAAGAACCTAAAATGTACGGTCTGAATCGCTGCTTAGGATCAGATCTTTCCTCTGGATACCTAAAGATGGAAGGAATGGGATCCAATTCTGTCTCTAAAGCAGGTGCCCACAATCAAGGAGTAATTGCCTGCAACTCTGCAGCAGGGATCTCCAACCTTGGGCCCTTTAAGACTTGTAGACTTCAACTCCCAGAATTCCTCCTCCAATCATGTTAGCTCAGGAATTCTGGGAGTTGGGAAGTCCACCTGTCTTAAACTTGTGAAGTTTGAAGGCCCTTGCTCAACACTCCAGCTCTTCCCAGGAGTTAGCAATTGTAATCTTTTCTCCAAAGTGCCTATAGAAGACGTGAAGGTTGTTTATCTCTTTATCTCTTGCATCCATAGGACCTAGAATGAGTTTGGTTAGACCCTCGAGACAAGACTTTCATAATATTTTTCCTTTGAAAAATATTTTGGAGGTAGTTTTAAAAAAACTTCCCAAAAGGAGGCCCTAGAAAACCTTCCAACTCTGTTATTCGGATGGATGATGTGACTCCAACTTGTTGTTGGCTCTCAGTGACCATCTAGATCAGGGGTCCCCAAACTTGACAATTTTAAGATTTGTAGACTTCAACTCCCAGAATCCCTCAGCCAGCTATGCTAGCTGGAGAATTCTGGGAGTTGAAATCCACAAGTCTTAAAGTTGCCAAGTTTGGAGACCTCTGATCTAGATTTTCTCGAGGACACTCTGGTCTTAACCTGGTCCTTCAGGTTTTCCAACCAGGTCCCCCATTGGCCATTGTAACTGACTCCATCAATTGCTGGTCATTCTCACCTTCTTTTTCCCATCTTCAGGCCTTCTCCAAAGAGCTGGGTCTTAGCATGTGTCTGAAGTAGGATAATTTATCCGTGGGTCGTTTGGTTGGAGAAAATGGGACAAAAGGTTCAGGGCTGGTGAAAACATAGCTTATTAGTTCAACATGATTTCTTGAATGTGGAAGGAGTGAATTTTGGCCTGCAGCTGTACAGCAAAAGGAGGAACTGACTGACAACTCTGATCAAAGAGGTTTGCCGATGTCCAGCCGTCTAAGGCAATTGTTCAGAGAAGAGCAAACCTCTGGTTCAAGTTTCCTACTGCTGCAGCTTACTGTTCATGCAGGCTGGTTAATTAAAACACAGTTAGAAGAATCAAGCAGGCATAAGAGGACAAAGATGGTGTGAGCAAGGCCGGCTGAAAACACACGTCCACAACTCTCCAAGAGAACTGTACAATCGACAGAAGCTACCTGGTAAAATTCAAAGAAACCCAGGAATGGTTGGTTGTAAGATGTTTATTTTAAACATGATCTGGTCTTCTAAAAAAACAGAGAATTAAAACACTGCCTTTCTTGTCGAATTTAGCAGCCCAAAGTTGGTCAAAGGTCCTACCTCCTGGTTTGTACAGTGGATGCTTCTATCGGGGCAACTTAGATTTCTTGCACCTCGAAAGCTATAGAAACTTTCCCTGATTGAAAACCAAAGTCCCCTGGCATCTTAAAAGAATATTTGCTGTAGCCCAGACTATTTTGTCAACTTTGCCCGATTCACTGAACGTCCCAAATGGCATTGTAAAAAAAAAATGTATTGCTGTAATAAAAGTGAGTCTTTGAGGTGCATTTTGCTACAGCAAGCTAGCAAGACAATGTCATCTTTTCTTTAAAGTTCTGCCTGCTTTGAAATTCTGGCTAGGAATTGAAATCCCAAGTGCTCTATTCCAGGGATTTCCAACCTTAGCAACTTTAAGACTTGTGGACTTCAACTCCCAGAGCTGGCTGAGGAACTCTGGAAGTTGAAGTCCACTAGTCTTAAAGTTGCCAAGGTTGGAGACCCCGGCTCTATTCCTCTCGAGTTTTTTTAAATCTAATATCTATACAGTTCCATTTCTTTTTATAAAAGTGTGAATCAAAACAGCACTCTTGGGAAACTGGGTTCCATGAAATACTGCATTACATTTGAGGGGAAGCAAATCCTTGAAGAGATACTCAAACAAATAAAAATAAAAATAAAAAGCACAACATTCCCCAAGCTGCAAAAAAAGATGTGACTGTGTCATATTTTCATGCATATCATCCCTTCTGCTTCTCTTTTTCACGGATCTTTTTCATGCCTTTCTAATGAGCAAGGAACCATCAATTAAATCATCCTTCATCAAAACTGCCTTGTGGTTTAATGAGAATTGCCTTAATCAGTTCTGGATCCAGTCCTTGAATGAGGGGGTATTGGGGGCAACTTTCCCAGAAGCTCTTATTCGTTTCCAACTAGAGTAGACTCTACCTAACATCACAACATGGTGCTAGACACAACATCTTGTCTATCAAAAGGGTAAAATGCTGAGGAAGATATTTAGGAATTCTTGGAACAGCCAAGCAGCAGGAGAGATGCAGAATGGGCTTATTAAGACTTCTGATAACCTGCAGGAAAAACAAAATTTACAAAACAAGTGGAAAGAAGGCACTGAAACCTTCCTGGAGATAAGTTGCAGAGAGAAGGTTGGAGAAATAATTCTGTGCAGTGGAGCTTTCTGACAAGTAAGGTCCTTTCTCAGACAGATCTTGGCCAAAGTCCTATCAAGAGTTGCCTCTTGAGTTCACCACAGCCATCCTGGTAACTCTACAAAGATTACCCCAAGGAGAATTTGCCTTTCGATGCAATTTTCCTGCCTGTCAACATTAAGACAGCAAATGCAATGACAACTAGGAAGATTTGTGGAGTATTTTTTTCCCTAGCTTGGCGTCTCAGTGCCTATGGGGGTTCAGTCAAAGTAATTATGGCTGCTGTTATGAAAATGGCTTTTCAGGTTGCTAAATCACATTTCATTGTATTCAAGCATGCCGTATGCTGTCTGGAGACAAACTGCAGGCAGCTGGTATATAAATATTTCAAATAAATAAAAAATCCCCAGGCCACAGTTCTATGACAAGTGTGACAAGAAAGTTCATTCGACAGGGTGTGAAAACATCCATTCTCATATTGCTCATTTAACGTCTTCCTCAATCTCCTTTTGTTTTGTTTTTTTGTACAAAGTGTTTCCTTAGAATCACCCTACGTAATAAGAAGATTCTCCAAGGGCAACAGAGATCCCTTCAGGCTGTGTTCCAGATTCACACCTCTTAGAAGAGTCATTCCTGACCTTTTCAATGGGAAGCTTTTTTTATCCTTCTCAATCCTTTTGGTATTTGGATCAGAATGCTCCAGAAACATCAGGGCTGTTGGCTATTTTAGGATATGAGAAAAAACATCCAGCAAAATGATTCCATATGGCTGCCCATTCCATAAAGCCTCCAGGAGGTCACCTGTACTATAAAAGAAGCATGTTGGATCAGGAAAAGCAATTTAATTGTCTAAGAGGAGAGCTACCCTTTTCCTGGAGATGGAGGGGGGGGGGAAGAGAGAAGGCCTATTTCATTTTCACCACTGTTACATCACTTTGTGTAGGGGTTTACAAGTTTGCCAGTTCAAACTTCTGAAGACAGTTGAGTTTCTTAGGCAGTGAAATGCTCCTTCAAAGCAAAGTGGATGAAGATCTTTGAAGAGTTCTACCCCACCCTGAGCTTTTAGATCTTCTCATCAACCTTGAACTGCTCCTCCCCTAGAAACCCTTGGTGGAAAGTTATTTCTCATGCCCTGAACACGTTCCAAAGACTGATTAAGGAGTACAAGCCGTTCCATCGCCTTCATTTTTGGAAAAGCACCTTGTTTAAAAAAAAAAAAGTTGCTTGTGTTTTGTTTTGTTTTTTAATTAAAGGAAACCTTGACTGAACGCTGAAGCAAACCCATCGAACGGTATAAATTAGGCTTCCATTGTTGCAAGCTTGATAAATGCTCTCTGACTGGTATACCCAGGAGAGCACTTTGCTAATGTTGGCAGAGGAAGGACAACCAAAACAAGACTGGAATTCTTGACAGAACTGCTGCCAATCATGGCATATTTTAACATCCCCCTTTCCATTCCCCTGGTGATATTCATGGAGACGACCTTTGTGGCTGGCCAGGGAGACAACTGCTGGAGGAAGGTGCCCACTGACCAGCGATGAAAAACACGGGATGGCGTCTTCGCCATTCTTTTGAGAAGGTCAAGCCACTGAGTGTAGTTACCAAGGTGGTTTGGGAGCAAATAGAAAGGAACAGCCAGTAGCTTGATCGTCCACACATTCCTTGTTTCATGGATACGCCAGAATGAATGACTGGGACTTGTTTAGGGAAGGCTGTCAAAACTTTGGTTCTCCATTAATAGTAATAGGACTTAGACTTATATACCACTTCACAGTGCTTCGCAGCATTAAACCAGGGATGTCAAAGTCGTTGCATCATGTTGCCATCATGTGATGTATTGTGATGTTTTTCCCTTCACAGAGCTGTGATGGGCATGGACTGTGCATGACAAGGAGGAGGAAGAGAAGAAGAAGAAGAAGAAGAAGAAGAAGAAGAAGAAG